>VXAV01006803.1:233549-292531 GCA_013399715.1 Alectura lathami | reverse complement strand
TCAGTTTGCAAAGAGAAGCAACAGGTTAGGTTAGTCCTTTCCTTCCATTGTGCTCTTTGCCTGCAGCCTTTCTTAACCATCTGCTGCAGTAGAAGGACAAAAATGGTACTGTGGGCATTTCTGGAGGACTTCTTCCACATATGGACTTCGGTCGATTCCTAAAGAAGGATACAACTGCTATATGTTCTCAAGCATTCTCACAACCCAACTGCAGGTGTCTCACCACTTCTCTGGCTGTTACTTGTGGAAAATGTCCAAGCTTCTGTAAAACAGGAAGATCCTCTCATGCACACACAGACACACACACTTTTTAATGGATACCCATGAACGTGAGAAGGGGAATGAGCCTCGGAAGTAAGCAACTGGAACAAAATGACCCTGACAAAGAAAACAAGACTTTTTTTCTTGTCTTTACCAGCTGCTTCTAGATCTCTGACTGATCCAACCTAACTGAAGGCATGCAGATTTGGAAAAGGAGATGAAAATCCTCACTAGCTCAGTGTGGTCTGGTCAGAAAACCAAGATCTGAAAAGAGTATTTTCCCTTGCCCTGGATATCACCGGTAAAATGCTCATTCTGAGCAATGTGGTCTTAGAGCAATGCAAATGCTTTTCAGTGCAATGTAAAGCTACCCAGAGCTGAGATCCTTTTTCATCTGTATCTAAAATCCACCCACCACAGTGGAAAAAACATACTTCAAGCACTTTTCTCAGAATCGGAGAACAAGTGGCTACATCTTAAGTAGAGGAAGGCAAAGGAACCTCGATTCCTTCCCACTCAGTGTTTGCACCTACACCAGTTCTGAAATTCTTCCTACTGAAGGAGACAAAGGGCAGAAGCCCTCTGCTGCACAAATGGGTCACAACCCCTGGTACCATCAGCAGGAAGCCTCAGAAATAAACCCCAGATCTCCACAAACCAGCAACAGCCAATGGCACAGGAGGGCGCTAGAAAATGCAGCCTGGGGGAGGCAATCTCCACGAGCAGGAATAAAGTTTCCCTATGACCTTCTCATAACAGTTTCTGAGCATTTCATATTGCTCTTGTCAACCTGTAAATGTTGTTAAAATTCATGTGCTCCTTTGGACAGAATGGCCTCCGAGAGCTGGCCTCTCTTGTCCCACCAGAAGGGAAGGCACTCAGGTTCCTGCATTCCTCGTAGAGGCCTCTCCATGCAGTTCTCCTGATAAGTCTTGAGACCCATCCACATGCTGCTTTATGCACTGGTACAGTTAATAATTACATTTTAGCTTTAGGATATATAACCTTTTCTGAGATCAGAGTCCTGTAACTAGAGAATTCAGACATAGGTTCACTTTTTTCATCTGAGCAGACTGGCAAAATGTCTATGAATCAGCTGAATCCACAGCACTAACATTCTGGAAGAAAAGAGCTTACAAACAGGCAGATCCCTTGAGACTGACTTGATTGCATTACTATTTCTATTGACAAAACAACAAAATTAGTAGGCTTAAAATATATGGGCTCACAGATTTGAAACCATGCTGTATCAACTCACCCTTAATTCTCCTCAGGTTAGAGATGAGGTCTATCCTACAGAGTAGGAGTAAAAAGATGGTTTAAGAAGTGCAAACAGAAGACAAAATTAAGCGTATGAGGTCTGGAAGTATCGTTGCTAGTCCTATTTAATATTTTCTGCAGTGATCAGCAAGACAGTAAACAGCATGGTAATGACATCTCCAGATTAGGTGGATCAGAAACATAAATTGAAATTACTAGCAAAATGCAATTTGGAAAGCCATATCTAAGACATCATGGGACAAACTAATCCCAAGAACTGGCCTATACATTTTCAGTAGTAAGAAAACTGGAACGTGATAATGAAACAAATCGGTATGCCCACATATACGTATATTCTCATATGGAGAGACATCTTTGCATACCATGTATATGTAGTTTGGGACCAGATACAGACAGAAGTCTTCTAATTGGCTACAGCTGGTGGGAAAATCAGAGCATTGTCAAGAAAGCATACAGAAATTTCTCAAAATTGATTTTGTTTTTTAAGGAAAATGTTGTATTAAAAAAAGTAAATTGGTTTGCTTATAAGATTGAGGGAGAGTTGCACATTGCAATAATCTCCATAATACAGACCAGACCTCCCCAGGAGTTTATGCAGAAGGTTCCAGTTTGCGTCTGAACTGTGTTTCAGTTAAGTTTGCAGGCTATAGCAATAAAACCATATGCTTACTACTGAATTCAAGCTTTTCCACTAAAAAGTTATGAATCAGAAGGACCTCACTGGAAAACTATGAAAAAGACAAATAATAGTTTACCAAAGAGGATTAAAAGGAGCTGGATGCATTTCTGAATGCCAGGGATTAACTCAAAGAACAGGGTGGACCAGCCTCTGCATGTATGAAGAGACCAGCACTGCCAGACAGTTCTAAACCAACTATTGCCCAGACTAATTAAGGCATAGAAAACCTTTTATTTAAAATCTACTTCCACTCTGAGATATTCTTGACTACCAAATCCTGCCCCAAATGAAGCTGCAGCATTTTCAGCCACCTGTCAGCCAGCTCATGCTGAACATATAAGATGGGAGAGCAGTCACCTGCACTTGGACTGACTGATTCCATAGGTCTGTCCATTCGTAAGTTAGTTCCTGCAATGGCATTAGTTTACCTGTTGACTAGCAACTCCAACAAAAATATTTGTCTACCTAATGAAATACCTTGGATCTTTAGCCCTTTAAAACGCACATCAGTCCTGTTAACTCTCTGAGGTAGCAAAAAGGGGGTATTAAAACACAATTTTAACCTAAATGCGAAGTCAGAAATAGAGATATACCAGAATCTTCCTCATGTGTGCTAAATAATGTCAATATTTATCTGAGATAAACACAAAACAGTGTTTCAAATACTGCAGTGCCTGAATACAAGATTGTTCTTTCCCCTCCGCTGGGCTTCTTGAAGCTCAGTTTTAACTCTTCACTTCTAGCTCTTTTATTCACCTGTTACAAACATGACAGCTGAAAAGGGCAATGGAGAGGACTCATTAGCAACCATGCAGTAATCCCACAGATCAGTGACACCGGCATGGCAATAGAGGCAATTTAACTCCTTTGCCTGAGACATTGCATAGTGAAATATAACACACAAAACTTACACAGGAAAACGAATCTGAAACTGGAACTGCATGCCAGTCTGCTAGGTTTTGCAGCTGAGCACAACACACAGTCCACCTAGCTTTTCAAAGAAGAGTTCACCAGAAAAAAAATAGAAAAAAAAAAAAGCTAAATCACATCAGCCACCTTCCCCTGTTCAGTCCCAGCAGTGCTCATACCTGCCTAAAAGGCACAAGGGCCACTCCGCAAACAGCTCCCACCACCCGCCTGCTTACAGCCAGCAGACACTGAACCAGCCTGCCTCTGTGATTTAGGGTCAGCAAAGTTACATGGAGCAGCAGCTGGGTTTGTAAACCTTGTCCCAGTGTCATAATAATGCAACCACAGGAAACAGCTATTTGTTATAATTCTACTGCTTGGACTTCTAAAATTTTCTGATGTGTGAAAATCACAGAAGCAACATAATTACAAGAGCATTTAAATTAGATTTAAAAAAAAATCTAATTACAGTAGATTTTCAGCATACTGTAATTATCCCTTTCCTCTTCTAAGGAATATTGGAAAGCAATTAGAAGAAAAACAGCAAAGATCAGTTAAAGGCAAGGATCCATGGTGGAATCAAAAGGTACAAAACCAGATCTTTACGGATTCGAAGGAGTTAGAGCCAGATAAAGATTTAGGGCCAGTTCTAAAAGTGTGATTTAAGCATTTGAAGTAGGTCTTATCCAGAAATTAGCCTTTTAAGACTAGATCTAGGAGGCAGCAGTACCTCACACACGAGAGTCATGCCAGCCCCAGCATGGGAGCTTGAATCTTTTTCTTTGAGGGCAGCTGAGATCTGTTCGCTGGTAAATGAGTTGCAAAGGGACCTGGGTCAAGGGCTCACAATTCTATTGAAGTGCAAGTGGCCTTATGTATATCCCAGTTTTAAACCACATCAACTCAAGCATTTTTATTTGTACTCTTCTTAAATGCATCCTTTATCCCATTTAAAGTTACTTTTGCCTTCTGTAACAAATCCAGAGCACAGCATCCCACCTTTTCAGAAGCATGGTCCTTTTCCCTTGAAGAAATGGAAATGGCACCTTGGAGCCACACTGACCCCTCCCCTACAGCCAAGTGATTTATTTCCCAAGGCAGAGCAGATAAGAATGGATGATCTATTGCAATGCGCTCCAGCAGGCTGCCACAGCAGCGCCCCAGGCAGCACCGGCCCGTGCTTGGTCACACCACTCCATTATCGCTCACAGCGCTCTGTTATCACTGCCCTCGGAGATGCCCTGGGCCATGCCTCGGCCTGCCGTGGGGAAGTGAGGCACTAAGAGTATGCAGTATGCGGGGGACACACATTCGTTCTGCCCATCCATCATACACAGAACAGGACCAACTAAAACCCCTGCTGAAATGTACCTGTCAAAAGAGAAAAGCTGCTGGTTGGAGATGCGGTAAGCGTGGGAGGAAAACTGGCTGCTTTGCTTTCCAACCGCTGAGTAGTTTAGGGAAGATCTGGGGGGAGTAATTTGAAAATACTTTCTGCATTAACCAGAAACAACTCTAAAAGAAGAGCTAAGAGGACTAGAGATGTGAAGAGGTATCTACCACTTCAACACAATGTTCTTACTTCTAACAGTGACCCTAATCCCTACCCGTAAGCTGACCCTGTAAATCTGCTCCTTCCAGCCATGAAAGATGAGGTTCCACAGAAAAGAGCACTGACACATCAGATCGCTTTGGAAATTCCCCTTTATTGAATTCAGACTAAAGAAGCTATTGTCTCACCTTCCTCAGCAATTCCTCCCACTGCAACAGTAGGTGAGGTTCCCCCTCACACCTTCTGTTTTACTGTGAGAGAATGAATACTAAGATGAAATTGGATGGGGCTTGTAGCAGAAGAAATTGCAGTCACGCGACGGGCAGGCACACGTGTCTTACCTCCAGACAGCTCAGCACAAACAGCTTGATGAAGGCTGCTCACCAAAGCATCGATATTCTGTCAAAATAAGTAATACCTCTACCACAATAAGTCAAAATCTTTTCATGAATGAGCCTCATCCATAAGACCCTGCACAGAGGACCCTATACAGTTCCTTCCCACACAGACTTACAGGCATCGTTTTTGTGACTATTGATTTACTGTAGCCTTTGTATCCTGGGCTGCGATCCTGCCAGCTCTCACCCAGGAAGGAGAGCTGGCCCTGCTGCTGACTGAGCGTGGGGCTTCCAAGAAATCTCTCTGCCACAAGCAAGTGTATTGAGATGACAAAATAGATGGAGATTTCTTGGGTTCTTTGCTGACTAAATGAGTGGAAGGTGTTGCCATGGAGTGGATACCATACTTAAAAAACAGATATGAAAGTCGTTAACACCTATAGTCTCCAAGCATCAGTAGGAAAGAGCCATCCATTCTACTCCAATCGGACAACAGAAGGTCTGCCCCAGAAATTTTACTTTCAGTACAGAAACGTTTTTTCCTTTGCTGCTCTACCATGACGTATTGCAAGACAAAGCTGAAATAGCTATTACGAATCAAGCAACACATGACTGTAAAAAATCTCAAGCCTTGTTTGGACAGAACTGCTAGGCAGGGACGTTGCACCAGGCTGGAGGGAAGAAAGAGGAAAGGAAGTCTGTTCACCTCAAGAGCCACAAATGCTTCTTATTTAATGACACTCCATTTGGTCACTTGAAAGCAAGCAGATACCAAGCTGTGTTGAGAACCGATGCATGCTCTTCTGATTAGGAAAAGGGTTGCAACAATTCCCTAACAAGCAAAATGAGTGCTGTATCATGAGGTGCCTACGAGGCATTGTGTGACCTCCTGGCTGAATCTAGCCTCTGGCTGAAATTCTAGCCAGAAACTCACTGGAGTCCTCTCATTACTCCTTCAGAAAGATGTCTGCCTGCAGAGCGACTTAGCATTTTTCATAAAGTGGTCACAGGAAGTTGTTTAAAATCGATTCTACAATTGCATCCACTTACAAGACACAGCTTTCTGTGGCATGAATGTCTTGGCCTTGAGCAAAGCAAGTGTAATTATTTGTGGAATTAAAAGTACCAACTTATTTGTATTTTGCCACAGAAAGGACGCAGGTCTGATAGCCATCCATTCTTGTATGTATCGGGTATTTGGCAACTCTACAAAGCAGCCAAAAATTGAGCAAGTTCAGCTCATTGAATTTTACTACAGCATTACAGGCACTCAGACAATGCTGGCTGTTGTAACTTGTTCCACTTCCACTCTTCTTTAGCCACAAGCCAGTTGTAAGCTAATACACAACTGGTGCTTTATATACAGGAACACGTTCTCAGCAAGTGAAAATTGGCTTAGGTCTTTCATGTGAGAGACTTATAGGAATGCACATAAGCTGGAAGTCTGGCCTATAGCCTCCAAAGCAATTGAAATGCATGAGAGTGCTTTGAGATAAAAGGCTATTTCTAGAGAAAATACTGTACTTCGTTATACACTAGAACAGAGCAAACTACAAACTAATGATGTGCATTACTACTTCCTGGGATTTAACAGCTCTTTAACTCAGCTTCTTTGTAACATTTAAAGGCATCCTCTGGGCCAGGCTGGTCACTTCTGAGCACTAGTAATGAAGCAGTGGTAAAGAACTGCAGAACAGCAAAAAGTCTGTGAGGTTGGATTTGCATCTTTTGCAGTTGCATCTACTGCAGCATTAAATCAAAAGAAATGGATTTTCTGCCTGTTTGGTGGCATTTGCCCATTGTTCATCTTCTGCCTGAGGGCCGTTAGTAAAACACCAGTTGACCCAGATTCATTTTTCTTTCTTGGGGAGGGTGGTGGGAGGATAGTTTGAACAGATTCTGTTCTTCTCCATCTCTCTGCCTAGGTCCCTTGAAAAACCTTCCATGAATTCTTGAAGTCTCTATCTATCCACAGTAAAACAGAAGAGAAAAAAGTAGATGATAGTATGAGAATGAACAGGTCAATGACAAAGTTCCACAGATTTCCAAGTGCCTGGGGCAGAGCAAGATGGTTGAATTTCAGGGTGTCAGAAACTCTGGGTCTGCAGGATGGGAATAAGTCTGGAGTGGATGAAACATAATAAATGGAGAGGAGAAATGTTTACTGGAGAGGTGACCTATGGATTTCTGCAAGTATTACTCTCAGAAAAACTTACCCAGAGGAAATACCTCCAAATCTTCAGTCCAAGATTAGACAAACATGCATTTAAACATCAGCAAAAACAAAAGCTTCCTGCTGGGCTAGGAAAGTGCACCCGCCCCCCAGTGCAAGTCGCTCCTCACATCTTTCATCCAACTTTGTTAATTATCAGCTGAGAGCAGAAGCAAGACAACTCCCATACGGGATGTACTTCAGCTATTAGAGGCTGGACTCCTCCAAGCTTCCTATTACCAAGGACTCAGTCCTTCTTGCTTTATTTTTTCTGACCTAACTACCTTGTTCTAATTTATAGCTTTCCAGTAGCAACACTGTAGTTAAAACTCAAATGGCTCTTTCACTCTAAAGCTCTACTTTATTCCTTTCATTTGAGTTCATGACTTCAGTTACCATGAAAATGTGCTTTCTGGCCATCTCTGTCCTCCTCCTTTCTTCTCCACCTCAGCAAAAAATATTTGTCATTTCCCAAGGACACTGGAAAGATGATCCTGTGCTCTCTCTTTCATAGCCTGCAGATTTCTCTTCGATGACAGCTTCTGGAAGTAAAAGCCCACAAGTCTACTGCTGTAGCATTTGCCTAGGAGAGAATTCAAGCTCTCAGGGAACATAAAGATAAGTATATCTGCCCTATATGCACGGTAGAAAGGAAAGAGGAGGGGATTTGACCTCTGCCCTGAGACCATTTAACTCCTCTGCTTCTCTTTTGAGGTTTCTGAGGTCCCTAAACTGCCTGCCTACAAGCTTTAAGAGAGGCACCAGAAGTCAGCATGCGACAGTCACGTTAGAAG
The DNA here is from genome assembly GCA_013399715.1 of Alectura lathami. Lineage (NCBI taxonomy): Eukaryota > Metazoa > Chordata > Aves > Galliformes > Megapodiidae > Alectura > Alectura lathami. The sequence continues at coordinate 284,505 of VXAV01006803.1, read as the reverse complement.
TTACAAAGCCAGCAGTCCTGGGCTGTACAGGCTCCTCAGAGAGTAACAGGGCAGCTTTGGCCACAGCACTATCACCCTAAAGAGAAAGCAAAATGCACACACAAGTTCAGGATGTGTATGTTCCTGAGGTCAGCTCATCTACTGGATTAAAGATCACTGAAAGTGAGGCAAGGCAGAGCAAGCTTTGTTTCCATAACACCACGTTGTCCTTCAAGAGACTTGAGCAGGGGCTACTGAAATGGCACATGGAAGGATACATGCCTTGTCCAGTTACGGTCATTTGGAATTTGTCAATTTTATTAACAGGTTTTATTTTGCATAAACATTGAATGCTATTTCATAGTTTTCCCAATATCTTTATCTATCAAATCTGTATTTTCTTACTAACCTAAGATTTTCTGAAATGAACCAAAACCTACTTTAACAATCCATAAAATTCTTATGTGCGTTGTGTGCATAAAGTACTGCAGAATCTCCTGCCCAGTGGAGACAAATGGTTGCACTAAAACCTCCTCACCTCAAAATAAAAAACCTTGCCCTACTTGTCATCCATTTCAGAAGGAAGTGCCAGTTCCTCAAGTCTCTCTCCATTTGTTTTTTCCATCTCTTTTTGATGCCACTGTAGGTGCCATGGCAAAAATGGAATATGAAGCAGAAGTGAGTGCAAATCTTGGGGATAAAACTCCAACGGTAAACAACAGTTGCCCAGCTAGTGGCAGCCCACAAACTGGTGGGTAAATCAGCTCTTCTCCTGGCTGAACTTCATGTTCAGTCCCAGGACTAAATATTGCTACTTTTCAGCTCTAGCTGCCCGTGAACAAGGAGAAAAGCTGCTGAGGACCGGTTATCTCCATTATACAGATTTTGAGTTGTCCTCTGATGCATCTGTGCAATGGGCATTCTGTGTGATAGGATAAGATTAGACAGACTACTGGGAAATTGGAGAGATCATAAAATAGAAATATTATGGAGCCTTTGAAAAATCATCTGAGCCAAGCCCTGTTGCAGAGAGGAGAGGAAAAACATCATTCTAGTGATTATTTCTGCCCACTCTTCCTCTTTCATTTCCATTTATAACCATTTGGAATCTCATAGTTATTATACAATTGGCTTCTACTGATGAAAATAGGTCTCATAAGAGGATTTTTAAATTTGCTGACTACCACATCAGTTCAGTGAGAGCTGTGCATAATGGTCATACTATATAAAAATCAATAAATAATTACAGCGTAATGGAGATGCCTGTTAATGACTTAAATTATAGATCATGTCTTTTGATTCTTAACAGGTGTCTTCAGAGCCTCTTCTCATTCTTCCTGGGAATTTGAAGGGTAAAAGCAAATATGAATGCAATGATGCAAATCGCAAGAAATTTGCAATCAGTTTCCAAGACCATCCTTTGTCCATCGCAGATGATGCAGCCTCAGGCACCTCCGAATTAAACGGAGATGCTGTTTTTCTTCAGCTTTACCATGGTGTGCAAGACAATTTTAATCAACTCAGTGTCTTGTGGCTGTAAGGCTGGAAATGGGACATTGATCTTTCCATCCTTTTTAGTAGAGGAAACACTCTTTCTACAGGTACTTGATTAAAAAGTATTTCCATCATGGAAAGGTCTGTGATGTGAAGTAGAAGAAACAGATCTCATAGCATATTTTTCGGGTGTTTTTGTTAAAAAAAAAAAAAAGGAAGAAATAATAATAATGAACATCTCCTTCTTCAAATAAATTAAAGGAAAATATTTTGTCCACTACACTCTAAGGCAAGCCTGAGAGTTCTGGCTTGAGAAACACGCTGGAGGAGCAGCCACTAGCTTCTCTGGTGCCTGTCTGGATATTTGCTGTGACCTTGCAGTGGCATTTATGAACATTTCTACAGCTCAGAGCCCTCCACAGTTAAAAAGCATCTGGCTTTTGTCCTGAAACAGGTCGTAAGAAGTGGAAACAAGAAGAACTGGTCTCAGAAACTCTCAGAAACCCTTGATCTGTAGGCAAATACCTGTCAAAGATAAAGTCAAATTCTCATGCCCTTAGTGAGGCTTCCACAACACATCCCTAATTCTAGTGAGAATTACCATTACTTCTGCAATTTGAACAGTTCAGTCACCAACTTCATTCACTCTTGCTAAAAGCAGAGCATAACATAACACAGAAGTAGAACAGGGAAAACAAAACACTTCTGACTGGAATTTCTGCTAGTGCTATTTTTGCTGTGTAAGAATCGGTGTAAAAGAGAATAATTTACCAAATCTAAGCGACCTGCAATCTTCTGAGCCTTCAAAGATTTCTCTGAGGAAGTCTTCAGCTCCAGGACAATCTCAAGGCTCTCACTTAAGAGTCTGAACTACTTACATCATCACTAGAGAGCAAAAGACTAAATTACCCTTGCTGCCAGACCAGCGAGGGGGATGAGAGTAAATAAATTACATAGAAAATGAAGGAGGAGGGAAGGAAGAATGACAACAGTTTTCTGTAATGGAAAAGACCAAAAGACCTAATGCATACCTACAAAAGGGTCCCAAGAGCAAACAGGAGACCCAAAGATATAAAGGTCCTTGTCCTCAGTTTAACACAAGGGGAACCCACTATGGGCTAAAGATAACCGCCACATACTCAACTACCAGCTCCAGGCGCTTAACGTTTTTGGCAAGTTCTGCTACAGAGACGGCATTGGAGCTGCAGGAGGGAGCCTTCTCATGCATCACATCAGTGTTGGAGTTGTGCTGTACAGATTTTTTAGTGACTGTTTTCCTAAACAGATTCTAAGGCTCTCCTTGGGTACAAGACATTTATGTACAGGCTTCCCTTGCTTGAGATTTGACTGGACATTTTCTATTTACAAGCTACTACTATTTCTATGCCTGCACTGCAGTTCACTGCTGCTAAATTACCAAGGTAACGAGATTCTTTCATATTCACAATTTGTTTCCATCAGTTGTTAGAGTCTGTTACTCATTCCTGCTGACAGTTTCCAGGTCCTCTCCTTAAAACTCTTATTTCCATCCCCTCTCCTATGCCAACTACTTATGATATTTTTTAATAGATATCAGAAGACAACTGAGAAAAATCACATCTGCCACCTAGCGGAAAGTCTCCAATGTTCCATACTGTAAATCCAAGAAACCCAGAACTTCACACCCCCCCCCCACCCCAAGTGTTTTTGTTTAAGCTAATTTTTGCTTAGCTCCAAAGTCACAGGTAGCCACAAGAAGCAATATCCATGCTGCTTGATGGCTGAAGGAACTAGACCCTGGTGAACATGTTGCAGTAAGATTATACCATTCTTCAGACCTCCAGCAGAACAAGTCTCATGGGTGAGCAGCCAAACCCAAATTCTCCCTGCCCCAAGACCAACAGAAGTCTGCTCTAGCAACAGCGGGGTTGGACTATTCGCTCAGGACCAAGCTGCCACCAGGGCTTCACATAGCTTTAGTGGCAGAGTTGGCTGGCTGCTGTTGGGATTCTGACTGGGACTCCTGCCACTGCATTGAACTTCACACAGAAAGCTCACAAGGATTTTACCAGCTGGAAAAGAGAAAAGAAAATGCATCCGAGACCTCTAGACTTCAGGTAGGGAACATTCATGCTTGGACTTCAGTAAACAGTCATGTTTGAGATGACTGTTTCCTGTTAGGTGTGCGGGACAAGAGGGCTGTGCCTGCCACCCTCTGGCTCTGGTCCATCCCTGCCTTGCTTTGAGCCTGAGCAGAGGCAAAGAGGTTCTCCCGAGAGGGAAGCTCCAACTCTGGCAGGGCAGCAGTCCTGCAGGTTTGGAGGAAGCTCAGCACTGGTTTGGTTAATGCGGCTGCAATGAAAAGGCAGGGTGAACCCCTGACAAGCCCTGCTGTCAGCTCACTGTAGGTCTTTCCTCAAAAAACGTGCTTTCTTCTACGAAACCAGGCACCTTTCTCCAAGTGTTTGCTCAAAGACCTTGCACTCTTCACTTGAAGCCACCAGTAAAATAATGCTAAATATCGAGAAAAAAAAAAATGTATTTAGAGCTTTTCATTAAAAATTAACAAACAGATGTTAAAAATAAGCCACTCTGGGCCGTTTCCTTCCGTGCCAATAGCATTTCTAATGCTAATGTGTCCCTGCTTCCTGACTGGCTTCTTTAAGGGAAAAGAAACAAGGAACGTACACATTCAAGTAATAGGATGCCTTTGTCAGTTCATTCAAAATATGCATTTCTATTAATCAGCCAGGCCTTTTCCTTCACACTACTGGAATGCTTTATTTAACTCAGACTGCTGCTGGCCACTCACACACAAATCAAGTGATAGTTCTGCTTCCCTTTGAGGACTATGCCTGCCCAGTGACTTACAACAGACTTGGTTCCACAGCAAAAGCAGCAGTGCAACATTACAGTGCATGCCAGGTCATTACTGAAAACGTTGCAGACTATTTCCTCATCATTTCCACGTTCCTGTGGCAGCATACTACAGCCTCTCTCCTCCTACATAAGACAGTAAAACAAGCAAAGATTACTGTAATCCTCTTCTTCCTGTGTCACACAAACACTATAATCTCCTTGCTACGCAGAAACAGATTTCCATCTGTAAAAGTCAAGCCTAATTTAACAGAAGTCACAGTAGCCTTCATTGTGTTGGTAATTAATTATCCAATCTACATATTTGTGCAGTCACTTATTTAAGCACAAACATACTGATCACAGATAGAAGTTCTGGGCTGTAATTCAACCACTCATTAGCACACTCCCCTTTTATGAAATTTAGGGATTGTAACCTGGTATACCATTGCCTGGCATGTAATGTGTGATGACTTCAGAGGTAACTCTGCATTTAAATGCTTTCAGAGCCCCTTGTGAAGCAATATCCATGACCTGAACTTACAGAAGTGAGCAGCTAAGCAAGTGAGGGAGGACTGGGAGGTTGCCCAGTGCCTCGGCAGCACCACAGCTACTGGTAGCAGTCACAGGGATAAGACCCAGCTCTGGGACAGAGCACAGATCAGTCAACAGCATACGACCTCACCTGCGTTACAGCCTTGACTGTGGCCTTGGAGAGGGCTAAACCTTCAGCCTTGGACTTCTTTTACCCCTCCATTATCTGTTTTATATTATTAAAAATATCTGCTTGTACAAATAGCTATCACAGCCACGGGGAAGCTGGCACTTAGGGTGGGAAGAACATAAGTTCTGCACTTAGTGCTGGGCTTCACTCAACCTAACATGGGAGATACCCGCAACTCAACTCTGAAACATACTCGTGGGACAACTGCACTTGCAAACTTTTCATGGTGTACAGAGGATTATCAGAAGATGCAAGTCTGCAGAGAGCCTTCGTCCTTCTCTGGACTTCATAATAACTAATCTTGAAGGAATGTTAAAATGTCTTACAGCTTTTGCACTTTCTAGTATAGAATAAATCAAGCTTCAACAGAAGTATTGCAGCCTACGTGCACATCACAGCAGACTGAGGCAGACGATCAAGGGAAGATATGATATCAGGCAAATGGAGGGCAGCTTCCGAAGCATAGCAGAGTAAAAAGTGTCTCAAAGCAGGAGAGAGAAAACATCTGGATTCCAGCAAGCAGGGCTAAATTTACTAAGTAAATGGCACAAGGAAACCAATTTCTACAAGCAAAATAGGCATGGAAGAGGGGTCCAACTTTTTCCAGAAATAAGGCCACCACAGAGAAGAACTGCTAGATGTTGAACACATTTCCAGCTAGTACGAAAGCCTGAAATGCCATCTAGTTTTTAGAAAATGAATAGGCCAGTGTTGGGTCATGATCCTAAGCAGGCAGTAGGAGTTTTGCTGTTAGTGTTAATGACACAAAGATTTTCCCCGTGCAATCACATGTCCAATAGGAGCACACTAAAAGATGGTACGCATTTTCTTCACAGAAATTAAGATGTTAGCACGCAGGCAGAAAAACTACACCCCATATTTTACACATTCAGGTTCAGAATCAAAGGCAGCTTTACCTCAACAGATATAAACAAACTTTTTCACACAGCTTCTTCCTTAGGAATTACCATATTCAATATAAAGACCATACCTGAGTGTGCAGCAGTGTTCACCTTCCCCACCAAAATCACAGGGTGTTTCAGCTGAGTCCCCATACCACAACACACACTGCCAAATCAACTAAATAGCTATTAGATTACTCCTTGTCCACCAGAAAACGACTTCACAGAACCTGGTCCTGTAGTACTACTCAGAGCAGAAAGGTACTGGGATCCAGTTTTTGTGGCTGCTTCTGAAGGGCAGTTTCTGTGAGTGTTCGTTGTAAGCTGAGGCCTCACTTTCTTAAAGGAACCTTTGCTTGTGTTTACAGAAGAGCTGCAGCGCATGCACTTGCATTCCGAGGAAAACGGTGTGAGTGCAAACTGTAGATCAGGGTGGACACAGCTCTGTTGGAGACTCTCGGATGACAAGCTCGATACGAGGATCTGTAATCAGTGAAATAATACACAGCATGGAGGAGAACAGCAAGCTGATCTTCCGTCCCAGAGCTGTTTGATGTTGAGATTGTCTATTTTTTGCTGGTTTGTTTTCAGACTTCAGTTTATTAATTCCTTCAAAAGCTTATCTTCAAATACTTAGAACCGAAGAGATATCCTTTATGCAATTCATCACTCTTACTCTAAGCCCAAGGGCAAGCTTATTTAGAAAGACTGTTGTTTACTGGGTTTGAGACAGCTGATAAAAAACACAGGACCAGTCATTATTCAAATGTGCTTTTCAGACAACAAGACTTTCCCTTGCTCTTGTTTCGTACAGCCACTTGCTTCTACACTGGAATACTTGCTACAGAAGGTGCAGGATGATGAAAGATTAGACCCTGCCTGTTGCTCTTAGGGAACAGAATTAGACTGCTGAAGAGATGCTTCTTACATAGTGACCAGAACGTAAGTATTCTATGTTAAACATTATCTTAACTAGCTGACTCCTATGACTTCAGTAAAATGAAGCAGCAAGAAGCGTGGCCATTTTCAAGCACAGTTTTGTTTGCGCTGTTGCAAGATGACAAAACTGTCCCAACCAGCTGAGCCATTTCTCTGCTCTCTGGGCAGCAGCACTTGAAAAAGCATTCTCTTGTCAGGTAAGAACCACATCCAGCTCTTACCAGAGCATTTTCATCCTCTCTTCTGCCAACTCTGCCTAAACCAGCCAGTGTTTTACAGTGTTACTCCACAGTAACACTGAAGTAAATGGTAGTTTATTTGCTGTTACTATCCAAAGGAAATCAATGGGCCTGGCTGATTTCTCGTTTCCACGCTCCCTGCTCTTCTCTTAGTGTAAGAAACTTGTGTAACGGGAAAGCATTTCCCTGGTGAGTACATTTCAGTAACTCAACACACCACATTTAAGTTGAACTACAAGCTGCACTACAGCAGCAGCCTCTGCTCAAGGAAAGTGCTAGGGCATCTGGATTGTGAATACCTGAGCTGTAGCAGGAAGAGGGTCTGCATGGCCCTGCTCAGAGCAGGAGCATGTTCTGAACCTGGCTTTCCCCAGTGTACGGCCTGAGAAATGAGGGATTCCTGTTGCCACCATGTCAACGCCACTCTGTGTTTTATGTTAGCAAGTGGGACAATGGGATTCTTTTATAGCTGCATCCCCTACACACCCAACTTATAGCACAGTCAGGGCAGAACAGAGTAATCCAGCTGACAAGTCTTCTGTCAGGATACAATCTCAGTAAGTCATTTCTATTCAAGTAGAATGATCAGCAGCTGTGCTAGGCCAAAAGAGACATATTGCTCTTTCCCCCTGAAAGTGCTCATTTTTACTGACTTTGAGAACCACCTTGCTATTTAATTGACACATATCAGATACTATAAAGAAAAGCTGATCCTAACTTAAAACAAAAATAAACCTACTGGCAAACTGCATTTCTGTACAAGTTTCCAGGGAAAAAGAGAGCTGCAGAACAACAATAGGTAAGCTAAGTTCCCAGCAGCACACAGCTTCATTCACTTGTTTGTTACCATAATGGAAAAAGGGCTGCTCTCTTAAGCTGGATCAGGATGTGACAGGTTAGGAAGAACGACAAAGCACAAAGCTCTTAAAATCACTCTGCTTGTTCTGATTGTCCTCATCCAAGTCAGAAACAAAAAGCACGCTGAAGTGCCGCACCGTACCGCTGTCTCATCTTGTAGGCAACAAGGCTATTTGAAATGGCACTTGCTTCTGCCACCTCACCTTCTGTGGCTGTAGGACTGTGATTGTGGCAGTTACAGACCTGCTCCAAGCGTGATTCTAATGGGTCCAAAATTTTTCCTATTCACATCTTTTCTTCAGCTGGAGATTACCCTTATCAGTCCTATGATTACCTCTAGCACCTTGCAATGAGATGCAGCCTTCTGCCCTCCCCTTCAACTCATACCAAGTCACAAGCATGGGATTCCTTGACAGACACAGAAGCTACCTAACAGTTCAAGCATGAGATTGTTTGGTCCAAGCTACAGTAATATCAAATAAACTAATCAACTCCAGAAATGTGTTTGCCACAATTAGAATTGCTCCTCCAAGCTTTGAGAGGAAGATTTTCCCTGGAATAATGAAGGGTCAGTGACAACCTTACTGTATTTTGGATGACTCCTTGCTCACAAGTCAGTGACATCTTTCAAATACTTGAGAAACTAGCCGGGAGAGACAGGGATGTGAACATTTGGTCTGCAGAAAGTCCACGCAACTTCTTCCCCACTGCAATGCAATGAGCTCACAGAAATAGTATACTGGTGTGACTCTTAGAGCAGACACTTCATTAGTCCTGAGATGAACAGCAGTTATGTATTGACCTCAACATTTATGTAACACTGAGTGCTCATACAAACAGGCACATGTCAGAAGAGTATAGCTGAAGCTGTGTGCGAGCAGCAGTTAGGCAAAGTAAGTTCTCTCTTTCTGAAACCTAACTGCACTTTTAAAACAAACAAACAAAAACCCTTTTTGATGTTCCATGTGAAATTTCTCTCACCAGGAAGCTATATCCTGCACAGAAGAGCTGGAAGATTAAATATCAAACTGATGGAAGCACGTGAAAAGAACAACTTCTCTGTTCAATATTATAATTAAGGGTAATATTGCCATTGGCATTCGCAGGGCTTGGAATAGTTGATACCAAGTCCTCAACAATTCTTAGCTCAGCTTTGATAAAGAATTTTAGTGACAATTTCTTTAACCCTAGACTTACTCAAAGGTGCAGTTGTAACCATCATCCCAGCCAAAGGACATCTCCTGTCTAGCAAGATTGTTTTAGACAAATACAATAATAAACAGCAAAATACTCAGCTGTGCAAACAAGTGAGAATTGCCTGCACAGGCTGCAGCACATTATCATCTATCAGCTCTTTGCTGAAAATGGTAACGATTATATAGCACTCATTTAAGGTATCTGAATTAGAGAGCTAAGTTACACATCAATGTAATCAAAGGCAGTTAGGTAATGAAGTTGACACAGAGTGGAACGTTTCCTAAAGAAACATTTCATTTGCATGGAATGGAGATATTTTAAGTTAATTCTGACATTACATTATGATAGCAACATTTGTTGGCATTTACAGCATTTCATCAACTAGTCTTCCTGCACAGTGATGAATTCAACAATTTTTTTAGTATAAGCAATAAATATAATCACATTTCATAAAGGAAAAAAAAACCAACAATGCTAAACACATAGCCAGCACACAACATGCAAGATGAATTGTCTGTCCGAGCAAACATGACATAGGACACAACATTTATGAGCTCCAGTAGTCAATAAGAGGAGACATTTTGAAAGACAGCTTTGCATAGACTGAACCTGTGAATTCAGACAACCATCACCATCACCTGCCGTTTGGCAGAAATGCTTCCTTTTTTCCTCAGGAGTTATCTCAGAAATGTTACAAGCCATGTGTATTCTGTACTGTAGAAAGAGGCCAAAAAGTCAGAGCCATTCGGGGCAAGCAAACAAAGGGGACGATGACACCCTTGATCAGGGGTATGAGCTTAAGAAATTCTTAAGAATTTCCTGATCTTAGTTCCTGAGAAATCCCAGGCAGCAAGAATGACCTCCGCACAGAGAGGAGATGAGACACCAGCCACTGCAGCTCACCTGCATGACATCTTGTACAGGCCACATCTGCTGGCTGCACACAGGGCAAGGGCTGCCCCAGGCAATCAGGACAGAGCGCTTCTTGCTTTGTGGCCAAGGACTGTGACAGAGAGACCTACACCGGAACACGGGCAGAAAAGGAGTCTTCCCAAACAGTTCTTCTCTGTGTAGTTTAATTCAAAACAAGAAGGTCTAATTATATGGATATGTAAACATAGCAGAGAGGTTAGCTGATGTCCTTTATGTTTCAAGCTTCCTAGGAACATATGGCCCTGAGCTCTCCATGCTACAGTCAATCTGAAAAAAGCAACAGGATCAATTAAACTTGGGGCTGAGATGCAACTCCTGAAACATTTTCATTTATACCAGCCGATGGGAAGTCTGGTCAAAGTACATGCACATAGATCTCATTCATTCCCTCAGAAGTTCCTTTTCCTAGTGCTCATTAAATTTATTTTTATATTAAACTCTCACTGCTACAACATCCACTGAGTGGTTTCAAGGATGGAACAAAACCCTTGTTCCACAGAGCATGTGGGAAAATAACATACTGCAAGTACTGTGAAAGAAAATGCCACATTCTTGATCTAATCCAAGTCTTTCACTTGCACTCCATCTTAAGGCACTAGTTTATTTAAGAAAGGTAGAACCCTGAACTGAGAAGGAGAAAATGAAATCCTTGTGTTGGCAGATACACGTATGGATGTATGTAGATGAAATCATGACCAGCAACAGCAGCCAGGTAGGATGTCTGCTGGCAAAACTGAGTAAGAGGATGTTGTGAATTATCTGGCTTCACTATGTACTGGCTTGAGTTAAACACAATTATTATACTTTTATTTAATCATGTTAATTTGTGAGGAAAAGCATAACTCCTGTAAAATTGGTTATTTGGCTATCCAAAGTTTCTACACTGAAAACAGACCCAATTTGTGAGAAAATGCCCATTTCCCAAACAGCCAGAAGCCCCCATATTTACAGATCCCTTGACCAGCTGCCAAACATGTTAGTAACCTTCTAACTATTCATGACTCCTTCCAGGAGATACTTAGCCATTTAACTGCCATAAAGGAGAAAGCAAGCAAGCCAGCAGTTACCATGCTTATCACATACAAGTTGTATTTTGCTGCAATGGATATCTAATCAGCACACAATCACGTTATTTGATACCAATTAAATGTCTAAATAGTTTTATCAACATTATATACCCTAAGAAGATGCTAGTTGTACACTCAATATAAGATTTGAGAAGATGCTGAAGACCATACCTAGCTCCGTTATACTTGCAGAAGCTCTATATGCTGTTAGACAGCAAGGTTTAATAACTTCCTCAATAGATCCAAGCAAGGCACTTACGAAATGATTGTTATAAACAAACAATGAGTTTGTCTGAAACCTTGTACTTTACATTAAAAATAAAAATGACCTTGCTGCACAAGCCTGTAGCTTCTGCTTTCACTGCAAAAAAATTCATGAGGGAGGAAAAAAGTAAAAAGACCTTGTGAGTGCCAGCAGTCCTGGTTCCCAACTCCAGCACTGTATGAGGAAGGCACAACCTACACACATGCTCTCCCCACTACCCGGGATGAAATGCCCTTCCTGTAGTGCTACTTACTGTTCCTGCATATTATCCCCCTCCTCTTCCCATTATTTTTCACCGTACTGTTTTGTATCTACCTCAAAACAAGAAAATCTGAAGCTACTGAACCTATGATTTTTTGTAAAGGAATACTAATAATTCTTTCCTCACATACAGCTCCACAATCTTGATTGAATGTAAGATATGAACAGAACTCCAGACAAGCTCTGCAGGCCAAGGCGGCTCCCAAAGCAGACTACTCACTCCCTGCTTTATCTGTCACCTGGCTGATATTCAGCAGGGATTAGCAGGAGAACAGCAGCAAGACTAATTGCAGATCACATAAAAGATCTTTTCAGCAGTGTGCTAGTACATCAGGAAAGAAACCAAGTATTGATCTGGTTTAATGGCAAGTACCATCCCCTAGTATCAGAACAGGGCTGTGAATATCTGCATGGAAAATGCCCCAGGTGGAGTTGTTGATTCTTGTGCTAAGTTTTGCTCCAAGATGAGGCCCTTCTCTACATCGCTCCCCTCCGCACAGGAAAGCCTGCTTCCTGTGCAAAGTACAATGCACAGTACATTGCATCTTGCTCAGATGAACAGAAGTTTTCTGGGAAGAGAAAAGTTCTGCTACAACTCAGCTTAGGAGGAAGCTTCATGCAGCTTCAGGACAATATGTCCAAATCACAACCCTGAAAAAACTCACCTGCCTTCTAAGTGAAATGGTTTAAAAAATAAATGATCATAAAAGACCCCCAGAACTTCAGCTGAAAGGGAACAGGGCACCAAAATCAAAACAGCACTGGATGAAAAACAAACTCACGACTTTTTCTAGGAAAACAGAAAGTGGAACAGATGCATGCTTAGATTGTACTTTAAAAAAAAAAAAAAATCTTACAGGACTGAGTAATTCTATATTAGAGGTTTTCTGCACAGAAGAAAACTTACCTATCACAGCAAAGCTGCTTTCTAAAGGATGCATTCCCTCTCTTCTTGCTTTTTTAAAAACAAAGTTCATATCCTTTTGCTTTTTGGTCATTAAAGCTATCTGAGTAGCTGCAGGATGAATTGCCATTTTTGTAGAGTGCTACAGTTTGGATCCTTGACCTAGTCCAACAGGACCATTAGCAGGTGATCAATGGACGCTTTATTCAAAATACAGGGGAACAAGCAGCTGATTTATCCTCTCTGCAACTAGCCACCAACTGCCTTGAACACAATCATGAAACTACTACTGCCATGAAGTCAGCAGCCACTTTTTCTTCCCTAGACTAGAATTTTAATTGAGAAGGGAACTTTCAGAGTCTGTAATGCAACTCTTACCATGCTCTAAGAATTATTGACTAATCCTACAAATTTAGATTCAGCACAAACATTATAACAATCTGGGTGGAGAGCAAGAAGGCAAGCATGAACTAGATCCCCCCATCCACAATCTAGTCTTTATGGATTTTAGCACACTCCTTTTGGAGAAAAGAGGCTCTGGCTTCAATTCCCTGCCCTGGCTGAGGGATTGTAAATCCACATTTCACAGCAGGCTTGAGTTCATCTGCGGGATGGAGGTTAGTCAGGTCATAGAGTGAGGATGGAGCAACTCTGCATGCATACCTGGGTAAGAGAGTTTTGGGGAAAGAGGGTAGATGTGCTTCCTGTTGAACCCATTCCAGTAAAGAATTTACTTGGTAATCTATATGAAAGAAGACTCAGGATGTACAACAAGCTCAGTCAGGAAAGGAGATAGCAAGAACTGACGCATTTTCAATATTATCAGCAACAAGCGGATGCTACAGCAGGCACCAAACCACTGGAGAAGGACAACGTTTCTGTTAATACCACCCCCTGCCCCCCCACCAGTGAGCTGTAGGCTCTGAAGCATGTTTGTCTCTATGCCAGCCCATGGAACCACATTTTGGGGCACCCAGCTCTCCCCACGCCCTGTCCAAGGAGCCAAAGATGGCTCCCCTCAGGAAACAGCCTCTCCTCTGAAGGCCAAGTGCTTAAAGACCAGACCAGTGGGTCCCCAGCTTTCAGACAGCGAAGTTCTTTGCTGGCTCTTGTCCTGAGAATGGCGCTTCAGACCTCCGAGCTCACCTTAGGAAATTTGACTTTCACTTACCACTGACCTGAACTACACTTAAACCAGTGACATAAGGTGAAAGGCTCATGCATTTTACTGTCAGTCTAGGAGTCACCAGACCCCGAGGCACAACGTTTCTCAAATGAAAAGACTGAAGGATTTTGTGGGAGGCAAAAAAACTAAATACTTATAAACTCTCTAAGCTTATTTCCATATGAACCACATTAATTCCTGCCTCTCCTACTGAAGTCTGCTATATAGTTTGGCTGAAAAAGGAGAAAGGATTCAAAATTAGTTTTTCATCTTAGACTGAAATAAAAAATGAACATCTTATAAGTGTTTTTTTGTTTCAGCAATTTTTGCAGGGTTAACAGGAAATGGCTAGGTTATGAAAACAGCTTTGTTTTTAAAAGGAAGTAGTCACCATAGATTCAAGTCTTACCAGTCACTATGCCTATAATCAGGACAGCTCAGCTCTCATCATTCCCAGTGTTTACTAAACATACCAGAGAACTGCTTCATGTGGGCCTGGAGTTGACTTAGACATGGTTATGAAATGCATGGATCCAGTGTTAAATCTTTCATAAACACAGAAGACACAGAAGATCCTTAATCTATTATTAAGTTTAAAAAAAAAAGGGGGGGCCTATTTTCTTCACTTTTTTTTTTTCCAGGCTGACAGCTACAACATGTGTTGAACCCTGTCAGATGGGGGGAAGGATCTCAGCGCTGAGAACATAACTTCTTATCCAGTTCCTTTGTCCATCAAAGCACTTTATCATATCTTTAACCAACAAGAAAGCATTAAGCAAATATTGAATCTGTTCATCAAATCAGGACGTCAGTCTCAAGTTGTACTATTTCAAGTCTCTCCTCACTTTCTTAAGGCTTTAGCCTTCTGTCTGACCCTTCCTTGGCACATACATTCAGATAGGCTGGGAGGTGTTTGTGCAGAATTGCATTTTCCCCTCATCACAATCACAACAGAAAGTCACCATCCAGTGGCACAAAGCAGGCAATCCTATGAGGTACAGCGCACATTAGATGGCAGGAGCCTCACAGCTCTCCACGCTCAGGACCGCACAGATTGCTGTGGCTCAGCACAGCAGTCCCCTGCAGTGCAAAAGCAGGTTTGTGTCCACGTTCAGCTGAGCAGCTCACTGATTTCATCCAAAGTGTCCTTTCACATTTCACACTGGTATGCATAGCATGGAATTGTCAGAGCAAAACAGTTCTCGAAGTAGCTCAAAGTTGTGGTCTTTCTTAGTTTTGAATACTTTTTCTTTTTTCCCCCACCATGACATGTCTGCAGCAGCATCATCTTTGTAGCAGAGAATCAGTGCACCCTACTGTAAGAGACCCAGGCTGCACTTTGGAGGAACTTGGCTGTGTTGACAGTAGCAGTTCCTGCTTCTGTGTAAGGAGAGGCAGTCGGCAGAACAAAGCGGCCTGTCCAGGCAGGGGCAGACAGCACGACTGCCTGCTCTCCTTGTCACTGCCTCACTCCTGCCAACACTTCGTTGTGCTCAAGTATGACAAGTGACATGGTACAGCTGCCATTCACTGGGATCGTCACAAAACCAGAGAGCACCTCCACAAGATATTCCAGCAAGCAAAATGGGAAGTTGTCAAATGGACCTGAATGACAGCGCTTGTAGGCATTGCTTTGGGAACAGCAACTTGCATCCTGTTTTGCGTTCTTCTCCATGCACAGGGTTTGGTAGAGGTCATTAGTACTGAAGCCTGCTTACAACAGAGCATGTTACCTGGGCACCTTAACTTACCTGCTGCAGGACAACATTCTAAATACTGTCACTTCTTGCTTAGTCATTTGGGAAAAGAAAAAAAAAAAGAAAGCAGAAAAACAGTGCTTTCAGCCACTCATGAGCAAGATCAAGGGGCAGGTGGCCAATCTCATTTACATCTGACACCAACAGGGAAGTCAAAAAGGTTAAATACTTCCACAGCTGGTGGAGCAGAGGCCAGCAGAGGAGGCAGCTGCTACAGTTATCTCCTGAAAGGGTGAGACGTTCCTGCCACAGGCTGGGCTCACATCCTGGAGTCTGTGCAGGAGGACCACTATTGATACTCCAAACAACAGAAGCTTGAGTTATTAACTGAAAGTCCAAACCAAAATCACAGCCCATATGGAAATCTGACTTAATGAGTTTTGCTGATTGTAGAGCTCCTTTATCAGCTGTGTCTGCAGCACAACCCTTTCAGATCTATCACCTATCTGTAATATTAGAAATATAAGAATACTTCCTTAAAATTCAATGTTTTGTGTATTTTTTTCCCTGCTAGCCACCTCAGAGAGTGTGGTGCTGGTGAGTTGAGATTTGTGATATAACAGAGTTTGGTTTATAGCCAAGCTTCACTTTAGTGTGGTCATGAACAGTTTGGGGATCAAACAGGGAATTAAAGGGAAGACCTCTTTCCCCAGCTTACACCACTTCTGTTCACGTTCCATCGAAGAGACAAATGTGTAGCTACCTTTCACAATTATAACCTACTTCCAGTTAAAAAATTCCTGATTTTTATCAGTCTTCAGGGAGCATCGCTGCACCCAATTCAATTCTTTCTGTGGTTGACTAGAAAGTTTGCTAAGTGGTGACGAGCTTCATAGCCCCTGTCAGCCCAGAGAGTAAGCATCTGAATCAGACTGGGCTTAGTTCTGTTGGCTTGTTTTTTGTTTTTTTTTTTTTTTTGTTTTTTTTTTTTTTTTTTTTTTTTCCCTCCATGCAGCAACAGCTAACGAAACTGTGTTCCAGCCATCAGTCATCTGCATTATTGTATTGTGCTTGTAAACATTCGATTTACAGCAGTGAAAATAGCTTCCTTTATTGCTATGTACATGAGTAATAGAACAGCCATAAAGTGAGTCTACTATGTCAGCACACTGGAATATAATGGCACTTCCAGGTTTCCAATAAAAACCATTATTAGTTATTATTTCCTTCTCAGAAATGCAGCATGATACACTGACTCTTCTTTTTATGATTAGATCTATTTTTAAAATATTACAGCTATTACAGCCTCTTTAGGACAAGAGATTAGAGACCAAAGTGAATTCCATAGTTGCCTGACAAAAGGTATTGTCCAGTCTTTATACTACAGCTATTTCAATAAGCAGCCTGCTACATTAAAATACAAATAAAAGTAGTAACGAAGAAGGAGCCATTTGCAGGTACAAGAAATGGCATACCTAAATGAAATCAGGAGGTGCTGGTAACATCCAGCGTTCAAACACTAGTATCCCATTTGCAACCTTCTCAATAAGTTCCTCTGAAAGGCTGGCTGCACAGCTTTTTCATATTTTTGGCCTTTTGCTTGCAGCTGAATAAACCAGTTGTCTCCCCATCTTAACCCTCCCCTCAAATAATCATCTGCGATGTTACATAATCCTTTTAGCACTCAGTTCATTATCCTCTCTCATCTCTATGGAGCACTAAACCCAAGAGAAAAAAAAAGCGCCAGATCAACACTTCCAATTCCAGCCTGATTGGAAATGCACCTTAATTAACCGCTCCATCACACTACAGTTTGAGAATGTAACATTGCTAAAGAAATTGTCTTGCATTTGTAGAACCACTGAAGATTAGTGTTTTCTCCAGATACCTGTTAATTTCACTTCTGAGGTCCCACTATTAGCGTCTCAGCCTTTTTTCATGCAACATTGCTTTTATGTATGAAATATTGCTTAGCATAAATGCATTTCTTTGGGCATTGATATTTCCACACTGAGCCTTCACTTCCGTGGTCTGTTCCATCTTTTACATTAGTCAGACTTAGGCATTCAATCTCTAAGTACTTATAGACCTGCAGGACTACATATGCCAAGCTATAGTATCATCCCTGAAGGGACTCCTTTTTTGTACAAAAACAACTATCTGACTGAAAACATTGTAAGGTAGCAACCTTTTTTACATAGTGATGAATCAACATCTTGTAGAATAACACAGCATCGCTAATAGCATCACCACTAAATCCCTCATGATCCTAAAGCTGTCGGACTTCATTTTGAAAGAGGTAGAAAACTACAGCAGGTGAAAATACCACTATGTTCCCAGGACTGCTGCAGGCTTTTCCATGATCTTTCAACACATTCAAGTTCTCAAAAGACTAGTTCCACCGAAACAACCGCAACTTGACAGCTGTCCAACAAAACAGATACATCACTGCCCTTTTTACAGCTTCCATTTAACTTTTACAACATTAGACACAGTACAACACTGTGCACCTGTTACACACGCACAGGTCCTGTTCACACTGAGCAGGTGAAGATGAAAGGGCAATGCTGATCCCATCTTTCACCAGCCTGCGTAGGCTAGCTTGTACAGACTGTTTTAATACTGTAGGAACTGCTTTTCTATGAGCCACAGAAATTTACTGGTGAAGAAGCATCACTTGCAATTGGCTTAATCACTGCGGTGAAATTCACACCAATGCTTTTTGATGAACAGTAACATGACCTAAACAACATAAGACTTATTTAAAAAACACTTGCAAAAAAAAAAAATTTTTTTTACCTTTTCACCTTAGTTTCTCCCAGAGCTCACAGCACTGCTGATCATAGTCCCACAGCTTGATGAGAGGTCAACTGTGTCATTTGTTAGCAACGCGAGCTGAAGTGTATGTCCTGCTTCTCCAACAACCACCTTTTAATCCTTAACTAGAACATCACCACTTAAACTTAAAAATCTACAGTCATGAGGGAGAAGAGGAACATACAAAGGATCTGTGACTAACATCGATTTCTTACGCAGCTCTGAGGTACTCTCGACAGGCACGTAATAGCATTTGCCTTCAATGCATGACAGACATCAAACATCATAACCGTGATACTAGTGTGACACTAGCCTCAGCAGCTACACAGAGAGTAGCTGTGTATGATCCTCAGTGCCTCGAATTACAGAAGAGTGGTTTCTGAGGCTGCAAAGCTCAAAACAGTACTAATGCTGACTCCTGATGCGATTTTAAGAATTCATATGCCTTCTTTGCACCACAGCTGGACTTCCCTTTCCCATTCCCTTTCACGTTTTCAGTGCTTTACATTCATTTTTTGTCACAGAAAATACTTCCTGACATTTAGCACTGTTTCTATGCCTAGTAGCAGTTAATCATGACCGGCTTCTTCAGCAGTGTCTGAGGCAGCCTGTACATAACGGTAACTGAGGTAAATAACGGTAACTGAGGTAAATAACAAGAAACTGCTTCAATTGGTTCGGCCTCCTAACCTGCACTGGGCATTGGGCACAGCCCGCCTTGCCATGGCCTGTGCCCTGGGCTGGGGTATAACATTTGTTTCAACTTTCTGACAGCCAGCCCAGGCCTGTTGATCAGTCTAGGCACTGAGAAAAACAGAAATCAAGTTTAACACCTGCCTTCCCCTTCCAGCCCCAGTCACCTTGCTTTCCACAAAGACCTGGCTCCATCCCTCCTAGTCCCCTCAGCAAGGTGAGGCACCCCCAGAACTGTGGGGGCAGAGGGAACCTGCTGGGGGCAGCTGGGTCCTCCCCACACAGGCACAGCCCCACCGCCACCACCCGTGCCATGGGGAGGCGGGAAACAGCAGCTGCTGCGCCCGGTTCCACCCAGCGTGGCCCCAGCAACCACCAGAGCCACTCCACAGAGAGCCTGCGGCACAGAGGCGGCCCCAGCAGAGCACCTCACATGCCTGCAGACAGTCCTGTCAGCACAGTGGGTGCTGCTCGCCTTTCTTCCACAGCAGCCAGTAATACGCAGTCCAGAAGCTTGCTTTTAGCTGTGTTTAGGCCCACAGAGTGCTGACTCCTGACTCTCTGTGGTTATGTCTTCTTCCCCCTGACAGAAAATCCAAAGAGAAATTAAAAAAAGTCTCTATGATTCATTTTTATCAGGGACCCAAAACAGTAATGCTCTTTGGAAGATCTCCTGTTGAGAAGTATGCCAACTTGAATCCTAATTATAGAAAACAAATATATACAGGCAGTGATAAAAATCTCCAAACCCCATATAACTTAGCTCTGAAGTTTTATATGTATTTGGTCTGATTAAAATTACCTTCAATTCCCTTTGCCTAGGATCTTCTTGACTAAAAGAGGGCTAAAGAACTGTATTTGATTTAATTTTGGGGGTTTAAGTACACCTCTGTTTTCTTCGGTTCTCTTACTCTTCCCTAGCAATATCAATAGTCTGTACCTAACCAACTAAATATCAGCATCCCTTCAGGTAGCCACTAATACTCTATCACAAAACTGCACAACTTACGCTGAATACAATAAACCACAACTAACATCAAACCTCTCACAGAGGAGAATGGATACAAGCATCACAAGTCTATTTGAATACAGATTTTGGTTATCCTTAACTATCCATGTATGTTTAAAGTGGACTCTCTGGGAAGAAAACACCTTGTCTTGACTGCACCCAACCTGTGTTTTTATTCTTCTTAAGGAGAATAATATACTAAGGCAGAGCTTAGATGTTAATTTTTTGAGTAGTACAGAAAAAAAAAATTGCCAACAATCTAAATCTCCACAGAAAATAGCATATACACAAAACAGTTTTTAAGCAGTGCAGCAAATAGCACATATTCTTTTCTAAGTGAAAGGAGTGTTTGACTTCTTTTAAAATAAGGTCTTCATGAAAACTGTATCCTGAGTATTAGAACTAGGCTTCAACATCTTGGACTTTTACCTAGAAATACTGAAGCTTAAGTGCCTAAATTTGACCCAGTACATTTCCCCTTACGCACACACAAAGCCAAGGTCACTGAAACTGGAAGTATGCTCACTTACATGAGAATCTGCCAAGACGGTAACGGAGATCACGACTGCATGATGAACCAGAAAACATTGTAAGTCATTAGGAATCACTTCAGCCTGAATACCCCAACACCTCAGAACTGAAAACAGTCCAAACATATTTGCACGGCTTCCAGCACACTTATGTACAACAATATCACCCCTCCACTACACTTGATTGCATTTTTCTTCTAAACATTGCCCAGCATTATTACTAACAAGGCCATTTTAATGACAGCCACAGAGCTTTGGCTGCTGGGACGTACTAAATCTCATCACTGCTCTTATTAGGGAATTTATTATCAGTGAAATACTGCCAATGAGACATAAGAACTGAATGCTGATGAAATGAACTTTTACTGCTAACATTTGCCTCTGTTACTTAGATCACATCTTCCAGCATTAAGGCCATGTCCACTTACAGAATATATGCGCACACAGCAACACTTAAACTCTGAGCAAACCATCTTGTGCCCTTATAGCTGCTCCGGGAGCTCTGAATGGGCCAGACTAACCGACGAAGTAACCCCTTGCTTCCAGTCAGCTCCATTTATAATACAGGAACTAAGATAAAATGATTCTGGAAACTGTTTTCCCGACTTCTGTCAAATAGATGCTTAGCATAATCTCTACAGTAATACAGAATACAATGGTAAAGACCGGCCTGATCAACAAAGCATTTGCACAATGTTGTGGAGAAGTTTTACAACCAAGGAAAAGAGTATATGCTAGGACTAAAGCCATGATCCATTTCTCCAAGCATCTCACCATCACCCACTCTCTGTGCAGCATGGATTCCAGATTGCATGGATTCCTCCTGGTGTTCAGTTAAGAGACAGCTGTAAATAAATCACCTCTATACAAAAATCCCAGACTATTAACTCTTCCTATTACAATGCTTACTATTTTAACAGCCTGCATTGGAAACAAAGTTTTAAAAATTGGTTTGCTCTATAATTTTATAAGCATCTATTTTTATGTTTATATTATATATATGTATACATCTTTCCCTGCTCCTGAGCCAATAGATTCAAAGCTCTAGTACCCAACCCATTTAATTCACCACCAGAATGAACAATTACAGAACTGGTAACCAAGAAGCCATATTTAACCTTATAAACCAGACAGACAGGTCTAGCTGTGTCATTCTACTCCAAATATCAGAGAAGATAAAAAGTGAACCCTCAAATACAAATTAAATACCTCAGTATTGCTTTTATATACTTTAAAGAGAAACGTTTCCAAGAAAGCAAATGTTCTTCCTTACGTTTTAGTGAAGCATCAGCGCCCTCCGCTAATTACAGTGGAATACAAAGGTACCACAGATTTAACAGCATGATGTTTCTCAAGGAAAGAAAAAAAAGCTTCATTGCTTTGCTACATGCTGAAGATTATATCCTTTCTTGGGATATTTGTTTATTAAAGAGGTCTTCTTCTGGACATTACCACAAAATATAACAGGATCACATAGCAAAAACATGTGCAAGTCTCATTCCTGCATTTCCTAACCCCTTGCAGGAAAGAAACTGCTTTGGTAACACCCCATTCTTTGTCTTGGGGGATGTCACTTCCTGTTACATGCTTTCTGGTTAACTTAAAATATGATGGAGTGTAGGTGACAGAGCCTTGGTCACCTGCATACACTTCATGAGCTTCACGATTACATGTCTTCACCAAGAGCGCAAGCAGACCCTCGGACATTTTATGTTAACTAAGTACAGGGGGGCAAAGAACCTTTATACCTCTAATGTGAGTTACATCTCTAAAGCGTTTCACATATTGTTATCACAGCTCCTGATGTATGCAGAGTACACAGAAATATGCTAAAATCCAACAGTTGCTCACAATATTTGGTTTTACAGGCAAGCAAGATAGGCAACTAGTAGCTTTTTAGGGATAAAGGCACTAATTTAGGTAGCTGCAGCTACCTATGTCAAGCAAAAGAAGAGGTAAACCTGTGATTTCAGCACTGTAATGCCACCTTGAATCTATCTCTGGTACTGCTTAAAGCTGCTGTTTGCACAGAACAGTAAGGACAAATATTTCCACTTTTCAACCCCAAGATCTCTGCAGAAGCATCACAACAAGAAATGTTCCCTTTGTTTTAGTAGTCCTCTAGAGTAACAGATCCCTTCATTGTCTGCAGAAGAGACATTGATTTGAGAGCAAATTGAATCTTCTAATGTATGTTACCAGTTTTGTTCAGTAATTCCACTATTCATTTTAGCTGCTTAGATGCTTGATATTTCCAGTAAAAAGATAGAATGCAGAGGTAATTCCTTGTCATGAAATCCAGACTAACATTGTGTTGTTACTGCTGATCACAAAATTAATTCACTTCATTATCCAACCTTAAAGTGACATACATAATTTTTTCCTTGTATTTTTATTGTATCTGATTACTCCCGAGGTTATTGCTTGAGTTGCATTACCTAGATTCATTCCAGAAAGATAGACTTGATTTCAGCTTCTGTGAGGTTGGTACTGGAGAGCCATGGGAAAGGAGATGGGTTGTTCTTTTAGTGAGAAGGGGAGACGCAGCAGTTACAAAAGGTATTCTCACTGTGAAGAATACACGCTGCATCCCAGACTCTTTCAGAATGCTTTCACCTTGCCAAATGCTTGCCCCTGCACAGCTGTCCATAGGCTTTTAAATGTTTAACTTAGTAGAAACAACACAGATAATGTTCTCCTCCCAGGAGACTGCTATGGGAGAAGTTGTAACATTGGATCTGCTCTTTCAGTGATCTTTCCCTGTCCTCTTGCCTTAATTCACATCTGCATCAGCTAGAAGAAATATGACCAAGATGGTGCATAGAATCATAGAATGGTTTGGATTGGAAGCGACCTTAAAGACCATCTAGTTCCAGCCCCCCTGCCATGGGCAGGGACACCTCCCACCAGACCAGGTTGCTCAGAGCCCCATCCAGCCTGGCCTTGAACACTGCCAAGGAGGGGGCAGCCACAGCCTCTCTGGGCAACCTGTGTCAGGGTCTCACCACCCTCACAGGACAGAATTTCTTCCTCATGTCTAGCCTAGATCTCTCCTGTTCCAGTTTGTGGTCATTATCCCTCATCCTGTCACTCCATGCCCTTCTAAAGAGTCCCTCCCCAGCTCTCCTGTAGGCCCCCTTCAGGTCCTGGAAGGCTGCTATCAGGTCCACTCAGAGCCTTCTCCAGGCAGAACAACCCCAACTCTCTCAGGCTGCCTTCATAGGGGAGGTGCTCCAGCCCTCTGATCATCTTTGTGGCCCTCCTCTGGACCCTCTCCAACAGCTCCACGTCCTTCTTGTGTTGGGGGCCCCAGAACTGGATCCCCTCCCTCGCCCTGCTGGCCATGCTTCTCTTGATGCAGCCCAGGATGCGGTTGGCCTTCTGGGCTGCAAGTGCACATCGTCAGCTCGTGTTGAGTTTTTCCATCAACTGACACCCACGAATCCTTCTCCTCAGAGCTGCTCTCCAGCCATCCTCCACCCAAACCGTATTTGTGCTTGGGATTGCCCCGACCCAGGTGCAGGACCTTACACTTGGCCTTGTTGAACTTCATGAGGTTGGCATGGGCCCACCTCTCCAGCCTGTCCAGGTCCCTCTGGGTGCCATCCCTTCCCTCTAGCATGTCAAAGGCAACGCACAGTTTGGTGTTGTCTGCAAACTTGCTGAGGGCGCACTCGACCCCGCTGTCCATGTCGCCAACAAACATGCTGAACAGCACTCGTCCCAGTACCGATCCCTCAGGGATGCCACCCGTCGCAGGTCTCCATTTTGACATTGAGCCGTTGACCATGACTCTCTGGGTGTGACCATCCCCCCCAGTTCCTTATCCAGCCAGTGGTCCGTCTATCAAACCCGTGCTTTTTCAGTTTAGCAATCAGGATGTCATGCGGGACAGTGCCAAAAGCTTTGCACAAGTCCAGGTAGATAACATTGGTTGTTCCTCCTTTATCAACTGATGATGTTACTCCACCATAAAAGGCCGCTAAACTTGGCTTCACCAAGGGCAAATCGTGCCTGACACATTGGTTGCCACCAATCACCACATCAAGATGATAATTCATCACCCCTTCTCCCTCATGCAACGGATCTACAACTCCTGTTATCAGTTATTCCCTTCAGCCTTCAGAGGGCAGGAAAGCAGCTGTGCCTTCCCCCACACTCTGCCCCTGACAGAGCCACCACTGCTCACACAGCTCTGGGAGACCCCCCTGGCTGATGGCACAGACTCTTAGGCCTTGAAACACAGACAGACCACCTGGCTCACAGGACTTTGTCCTTAAACACTGCATAGTCCTGTTTCAAACCAGGCACCCTCCTCCTCAGATTTTCTCCATAGCTTAGTTCTCCTGACGGGAAAATTGGTAGGCAAGTACCCTACCTTCTCTATGAAGATGAAGCACCTGCAGTAGGTAGAGCAAGAAGCTTGTGATGATGTTTCCATTCCCTAACTTCAGACTCCAGGTCTCCTAATCTAACACTATTAGATTCAGCTGTTATTTGCCTGAAGAAGACTCTCTGACAGCAGTTGCCTAGGGCTGGCTCTTCAGGCACTACACCAATATAAATATTGTTACTCTGACTGCCACAGAAAGGCCCATATCTGAATCTCCATGTCCAACTGAGGTATCATTTATTTGGTTCTGGTTTCTCTCTTTCCCACTGGGAAAGTTCCTGCTTCTGTTCAGCTTGTGTGGACTAGCACTCAGAAAGCCCCACATTTCATTGTATTTCATTCACCTGCTCCCAGTACAACAACTTCTTCACTACCAAGACAGCAACTTAAAAAAAAAAAAAAAAAAAAAAGAAAAAGCTTCCAAGCTTCATGATATACAACAAAAGTCCCAGGAACAGGTAGATTATGCAGTGACTTCAGACACCTGATACTTTTAACTCCTACTATGCCACCTGCTTAAACATCTTCACTGCAACATGAAGCAGGGGAACATTTCTTCTACATGTGCTTGGATGGAAGTAGGCTTTCACTAATGTTCAAGGTTATTTACACACAAGCATTACATTTTCTTTTCTGTTACAAAGCTGTTAGAGTACTTTAGGTACTTCATCAGCAAATTATGAGTTACAATTCAATTGCCAATGCAGGAAATGATAGACCATCTTGAGTTAAGAACATCGCCCTCCCTTTCTTACATTGGGAGAATATTACAAATGAGCCATTACAGGAAATGCTTACTAAGTCAAGTACTGCACTGTACACAATTTGGGAGCTTGTTTTCCTCTCCGAAGATAATAAATTAGTGACAACCTGTGGTGCTCCAGTTTAATCTGAAGATTTGTGTTTCTATTAGAGCAAACGTCAATTTCCTTGTATGTTGCTTCCTAACCTCTTCTATTATTACCCACAATATACCTCCAAATCTCTACACACAAAAGCTACTCTAATATGACATAAGCAGTTAGCACTCTGGCATCTAGGTCTATAGCCATCCTTGTCTACACCAGAAGCAACTATTAGGAAAGGCCCGTGAGGAACACCAGCCTCAGTCTGCAAACAGAGACTGCAATGCAGAGCTCAAAACAAGCCATATTCTCCCTCTACTGCAGCAGCCTTTGTTCCCTAAAGAAATCTGCCCAAGCAAACTTTAAAGCATTCTGCAAAATCAAACAAAATACGGCTTACAGCATCACAGCTACTGCCACATGTAGAGCATTTTCCTTCACCCCAGTAGTGCTGGAAACAGCAGTCATTTGTGGGATGCTTACTGCTCTGTAGTTGTATTGCTGTTTGGGATAACTCCAATGAAGGAAAGAATAGTTGGTGCATAAGAGGAGAGACAGACCATGACTTCTTAGTACAAAGATGCCACAGGAAAATAATGTTACTTCACAGTAACAAATCAAAAGAGAGGGTCTCAGATCTTCTTGAAATCACCCAGGCTCCCTTCTTACAGACTCCAACAACCCAACACAGCAGCCTTCAGCATCAACATTTTGCCTCTATTACTGTAAAAGTAGATCTTATCCTCTCCAGAAGAAGCGAGTCCCTAGACTCTCAGACCCTCCTAATAATGCTTTATAGTCAGTAAATACTCCTGGTCAATTCTTTTGCTCAACCAGTATATAAAATGAAATAAAACAGCTTCATAAACCAATACTCACTCCTTCACAGCCACCTCCCAGCAGCAGTTCTCAATGAGGAGTTTACTGACCTTTTTTTCTTCTCTCCTAACCATTACCTAATGATTACTTCACCTGGAGAGCTGCCACTTATTTCCCTTACCCCTATGTTTTACCTAAAAGGGCCAGTCCAAACTGTATCAGCTGATTCCTATCCAAATAAAATGGGAGAAGATTGACTGCATCTGTTGCATTAATACTACACTCTCCTCAATGTAGCTTTAATAACTGTGCTTATAGTCAACCATACAGTCTGACAGAAGACATCTTTCTTAAAAATGAACTAATAAACTCAATATATTGTCCTAGGTCCTGTTGCAGATGTACTTAGAAACAGAGTAAGAAAATCATCTGTGTAAACTCAGCCTTGCTTGGAGCCAGCTGTAATGAATTTCTGTAGATTAGAAACAACCAGGATCAGTATAGTGAGTTTCTCCTCTCTCCATTGTTTTATAGATCCCTTAATCTGTTTAGTCACACTGGGAAACAATGTGTTTATTACCACTTCTAATTCTGTGTCCCAATTAATTCTTTGGAACATTGTTAATCCAAGTCTGTTCCTTTATCTGTATTTACTTTTACTTACTTTGTGGCAGTTAAAGGCCTTGAGCTTAATGCCTTAGAGACTTTCTTAGAAGATGGGTCTTTGCACAGAGTTGTGTGGCTAATGCGAGCTCCTAAAAACGTTGGAGATGGGTCTAGCAGTTAGCTGCCTCAGAAGAGGAAAATGTGTGTGAAATCCTCACTGTATCTCATGGGCTGTTCAAAACAAGGCCTACTGCTAAGAGGAGAGATCGGATACGGCTACAGTGTGAATGTCTGCATAATCTTTGCCAGGCAGACATAGGTGGCATGACTTTTGGCTGTTGTAGAGAGCACACATATAATTTTACTTGTCCTTGAAAAAGTTGTTTTAGCTATGTACAGAGTCAAGTAGGATTGCTGAAAACAGGTGAAGATGTTATCGATGCCTGGCCATCCCTCAGAGGTCACGCCAGCCAGGGCTGCTGAGTGTAGCAGGTTTCCTTCAGCAAAAGGCAAAGACCTCCAGTACTCACCTGTCTAAATGGACAAAAGGCAGCAACGCAACATCATTTCACATAATGTGTGTTGTTCTTTTTTGGATAGATCTACAAGCTTTCACGTTTTGAAAGGAGATAGTTTAAAAACACTTCCAGGAAATTTGTAAATTTCTTGTCCTTAAAAAACAGTTACAGGAAACTCCCTAAACTTCTCTTTCTCCATATGTGGCTGGTACGGACTTTTAGATCTCTTAAGAGACTGTTTGGGGGCGTTTCTTTAGGCAGTGTGATTCTGGGCATGTTTGGCAGGATGCACAGCCCTTCCCAGAGCTCAGCAGTGAGAGGCTGGTAGGCACCATGCTGATCTCTACCCCCACAGCACTCGGATGCTACCAGCTCTCAGTCCCACGTGTGAGCAGCTCTATCTAAGCAGTTTTGCAGTGGACCCAGTTTTAAAGTGCAAAGATCTATATACATATATACACATATGAATGAGAACTGCAGCTCTTGTGAAGAGGTTTTGATTGAGATTTTACTCTGTTTAGCATTTGGCTTGATCCAGTAGGCCATGATTTCTTGCATTTTTGTCTAAACAACCTTTCTGTTAAACAAGATGCAGGTTTAGAAAATCCCTTTTCTCTTCAGCATGTCATTTAGCATTTTGCTGTCCTGAACATCCACAAGGGTAAAGAGTAATTACACTCTATTGTTTGGAGTGGAACCTCACAATTCCAACAACATCCCATGATATAGCTCTTCTTGCAATTGGTAGGTCAGCTAAAAGTTATCACCATCACTCATGATAATTACCCATGAGAACCTGAAAATGGAACAGTTACTGCTGTAGCAACCCACTCAGTTGGCTCCCAGATTTTAAATTCCACTGCAGTTACACCGTTTTGACACCTGTCAAGTGACACATCAGCACAAAAAAAAGGCACTTTTAAAGTAGATAAGTACCTTTTCATCCTTCCTTCTTGATTTCTGTATCCATGAGGAAAATTAAAGCTTTATCTTTGATCTCTAAGTGTATACCTTAGCAGTCAGATTAAAACTATCAGTGGAATCTAGTTTCTTTTTCACTTTCTCAGCTGCAACTACTCATAGCCTTGAGTCAGAAGACAACTTAGGTCAAAAGGACAAAACTATTCATTACAAGATATGCCACTAATCAGCACCTATAATAATGCAATACCTTTTCCTACAAAAATTTTTGCAAAGAAATTAGCAGACAAATGGATAACTTTAATATGTGGGTCTATGATAAAGTGTCCAATAAAAAATCAGAAGGAAGGAAAGGTAAATCAATGAACACTAGTGAATATCTGCTTATTATAAGGCTTTTTTTTTTTTTTTTCTCTTCGAATTGATTTCTGGAGGACAGCTTTTTCTCAAGTTTTGCCTGCATTAACTGGGTCCTAGAGAGGTACCTGTGACTTACTCCTAATCATCCATCGGGGATGGATGTAAATATGTACAAGTCCGCTTCTGGAGAAAAACACCTTCACCACCACACACAGTGTTTGTAAAGCTGCCTTCATTTACAACCAGCTGAAACTCAGGTTCAGTTGAATGGGCACTTGCAGTCCCAATTTTACTATGGTTTGTCTGCTTCTGTTGATGCATCCTTAACATACCCACCCAGCCAGGATGACTCACAACTGAGCTCTTGACTAAGACTGAAAATCACTGAACTGTGATAGAAAGCCCCGAGGTTATTCCAGAAGGACACTGGTGTGTATGAGTCAGGGGGAACGCACTTTTTAGTACTTTATGCAGTCATTCTCAAACTAAAATGTGTGAAGCAGATTTCAACAGGCCATACATTTAGGGTCACTATATAGGCGAAATTTGCCATCTACTCTGGTTAGCAAGAAAATATATAAGAAAAGAGATCTGTCTTAACAATAGTCAAAGCTAAACAACTGGAAAACTGCTGACATTGAAAACAATCTTGTTGGGAATAAGAAACCAACGTTGATAAGATTTTTCCCACACAATGAAAATCAGTAACTGGGTAAACCATCCATCTAAATCAAGTACATGTCCAAATGACTCCTGAGAAGTAAGGAGTTCATTTACTGATTTCCATACAAATAAATTCCTCTGATAGTACATTAACTAATCCAAATCCTAGAAATTATTTAAAATGAAAAGATACAAGTAGACAATTTTCAAGAAAAGGTCACTAAAATAGTACAAAACATTACAGCTACTTTCCAGTACATAAGGAACTTACTTTAATGGCATTTCTGTATAATTTTTCAAGCCCTTCCAAAACAGACTTGTTCATATCTTAGGTTTTGACTTTCTTAAAATTAAGAACAACTATTTCTTTGTAAGAAGCCTGTATCAGTTCTGCATGGAATAAAACACAAACAGCAGGAACGCTTTATGACTGAGATTGCTGAGGAATTGAGGTCTCTGTAGCCAATTAAAATTCTGTATAAGTTAGATGCTTCTTACATATATCTCAGCATGGCATTTGTGGCTTTTTAGTACCACCTAATCTCAGTGTTGACTTCAGACAGTTGAGGAAAATGTACAGAACTTGATTGACAGCATTATCTGCATATGAGCATACACAGGCTCAGCAGGGTTTGTTAAAGCATAACACACCACAGACGATGCTCAAATGTTCTGCTCTGTTAGGTTAGTTGACAGGTTATGCGTGGTTCTACTTGCATCAAGCGAGGCATCTGGAGATGCATGCACCAGAAGAAAATACGAGAGCGCGTAGGGGATTCAGTCACAAAAGACAAATCCTCAATGAACTTGGGCACAGCATAACAGATCAGCAAGGCTTCTTTAAGGACCTCTAGAGTTCCTCTGCTTTCCCTGACTCATCAGGGATGAGTACCCAAGGCCTGATGAGACCTTGAAAGGAGCAGCGTCGAGGAGACGAAAGAGGGAAAGCACCAGAACTGTTCTGCTGGATTCACAAATCCAACAACAACCAACAGGTGCCTGGGGAACAGGACTGTAGAATAAGTTGGAGCTGGTGGCAAGCTGTTAGATCACAGCTACACAAATATTCCCACAGCAGAATAAAACCATTGTATATGCTCACCAGCCTGCAACCTCTGCCCCCTTCACATCACTCATGCAGCAGATTTTTATATACTACTGACAGCCAAAAAATTCAGCATCAGTTTCACATGTTGACAACAAAACAGATAAGAACACCAAATCCACTGACTTGGTGCAAGATGTTTGCTAAGCAATCTCTTGATTTTCATCTCAGCATTTTCAGCTGTAGAAAATTAGCCTAAAATGAAGCATACAAAACACAAGCGGAAATAGCCAGGAGAGAAAAAAAAAAAAAATTGTAAAGGGCAAAGGTATGTTTTCATCTCTTTTTCTTTATAACTTCAAAGGGCTTTCTGGATCTGCACATATTTGCCACTCAAACAGACACATCTGGAGCTTCATTTTACAATTCATATAAATTTGCCTCTACAGTTTTTTTCTCATTTCTCTTTTGTACCAGTCTTTCTATTTACTTTTCCTTCCTACATACAGACCAGAAAAACAGATACCAAATGTATTGATTTTCACCTGGAAGAAGATGCGTTATTAAAGCCTCTGGCATTCTGAAGGAGAGAGCATTTGTGTGAAAGCTCTGTCCCCCAGAAGGCTGCCTCTGTAAAGGCTTCAACAAACAATCAAATTCTGGCAACCCTTGAAACTTACTCTTCTTTGACTTTCACTCTGAATAATTTATTTTCTGTGTGAGTTTCTACGTGGAACAAAGTATTCACAATGCTGATGGGGCTAGAATACGACAACAAACACATGCAAACTATAGTTTGATGATTCAATCTTCAAAATACTAAAACTCAGTATAAATTCTCCTTTGCAAGATATACTTAGAGAACAACAAACTAACCACATGAATATGAGATCCAGATATGTAGTATCTCAGCAAAGAATAAACCCGAGTCATGCAGCAAAGAAAAATGTCGCTTGAATGAAGAAACAGAAGGGAGGAAACTTTGCTCTGACACAAAAATCCCTGGATTATTCTTTACCTATTTTGTAAGATCCACACTTGGAGGAAGACTGATGTAATGAAACAGTCTCTGCTGTTGCTTAAAATGGGCAAAAAAGAACGATTAATACTGTGTCTTTCTAAGATTCTCCCTAAATAAAAACAAACAGACAAACAAACGAACAAGAACCCTTTCAAAGCCCAGAGTAGTAGGCCCAGTCCAACAGTTCCGGAGGACAGCTGCTGTTCTCTGAGTACAAAGGAGACCATGCTCCTGGATGTCTCTACCTGTCTTGTGTCTCACTAACACTCCAGTCCTTCAGACAAGATCTTTCTTTGCTTATTGAGAAAGAATAGCAAAAACCGCGTGAAGGCTGGCACAAGTGCCTCTCAACAGCAGCATTTGCAAAGTTCTCAGTCCCAAGCATTTACTACTAAAGGTCTTTTGTAGCCCAGACTGAACTGCTGAACAATTTTGGAGCTTGTCAAAGCCCCGTCTGCCTTCACGCTGTGTTTCAGCAATTTGTCTCCCTTGCCTTCTGTCTTTGGAGTACAGTAATATGACTAACGCTCTGCCAGACATGGGCTGCAATGGATATTTTTCCTGTAAGGAAGAGAAAGAGAGAAAAAGCGAGACAGAAAACAGTGGTGCTCTGCCAGCTCCTTGCCTACAGGGCTCTACCAGAGCCCTGAGGACCATGCGCCATGCACCTGCACCATGGGGAATGGCGATACCCCTCTGTGAAGGGAAGAGGCTACTGAGCTGTTCTCTTTCCAGCTGCAACAAAGTTGCTCCTACAGTAGCCAGGATTAATGGAGGGCAAGAACGTGAGAGGTCTCCAGCCCTCCAAAGCATCCCACTTTGCTTAGGTTGCTTCATCAGAACTGATGTAAGCATCCGCCAGTCTCCTGGATGACAACATAGCTGTGACCCTTCTCCCAGCCAACATCTGGACTTCTTCTGAACTCACCTGCCAAAAAGTTTCAGAAGTACATGACATATGCATTACTGAACGCAGTCTTGATACCTCCAACATCTAAAATGCTAGATGAAAGGTTGATGGAGATAAAATTTCCAAGTGCAAAAAATTTATCGTGGAAGCCAATGATCTTTTAAGGAATGACATTGTGAAAAAAGTACCCTCCAGAAAAGGGATACCAGAGGGAGGAGAGAGCGCATTGAGATCCCTATGATTAATTACTGTCAATATTTGCATTATTTCTGTGATGGTATTTCCTACACATGGACAAGGACCTCTTGTGCTAACTATTAATATATTAATTCTGAAGCATATCTGCGCAGTGTTTGATAGCCACTGTCATTAAAACATAAGGCATACTGTAGCCTTGCCAACAGACCAAGCTTCTCCTCGTTAACTGTAATTGGTATTCCAGTGATAACTCTTTGCTCTCCAGGATGTCAGTGTTGTGTCTCATTACTAAACCAAGAACTGCAGTGTGGCATTTAAAAGGCAATAAGAACAACGAGGTGGTATAAGAAATCTCTGTGATATTTCTAATGGAAAAACATTGCTGGTTTCTGAGGAGAAGCCCATGTCACACTTTTTCAGCTTTTCCAGGTATCACTGCCAATGACCTTGCTGTCTCTCTTACACTTGCTGTAAATAAGAAATAATTCCCCTGAAGTCAGTGGAATTACATAGCTATAAAACTTTCAAGAGGAGAGATCGTATCGTGTATAACAAGAAGGCAGATAGTGCCTTGCACTTATGACAAAATCTAAGATTAAATCTACTTTCAGACTTCGTCAAAAACAGAAAAGAAGAAAGTTTGCTTTATCTTGCTATTGAATGGCAATGTATTTCATATGCCTGCAGTCAGACATCCCAGGTAACTTGCTAGCACCATGCCTGTGTGTGTTGTGCTGTGTGTGTACAAACTGCATATTCGTACAAACGGGCTATGCTTCACCTCTGTGTGGCTGTACTCAAAAGCTTTGCTGTGATAAACGTTCAAGCTGACCACAGAAACCAGGGTGCTCTACTGGGCTAAGGGATTGAGATCCTTCCTGAGCCTGTATATTTGCGTTCATTTGCCTTTCACAGTTCTTACATGTTTGCATATGAATGTGTGTGAAGAGGGGTGATGGACAAGATACAACACTCTACAACACAAATTTTCCCCATTAAACTCTGGAGAAAGAAAGTAATGTGGATATGTATGTTATGAATTATTCAGGAATGCAAGGAATCATCTGGTGCAGCCAGATTTTGGTAGGTGGTAACTAAAACATGCATCAGCTCAGAAGTGTTTTGGCTTCTTCAGAATTCACCAAAAGCTACCTTGGCGGTCTTCTGGTAAAGACTGACTCTCCACCAAGAAAGCCAGCAAAAAAAAATCCGTTTCTAAAGCTGACCTCTGATCAAGTCTCTGATTCAAAACATGGCCCAGGCTGTGCCCACTCTGAGAAGTTGCCATCAGAAAGAATCAAAAAGCAGCAGGTAACACAAAGGGAATATTTCTTGAGCAGAAAGTCTTTCAGCATGTACCACAAGGCATCAGAAGTGATGAAAAAAGCGATAGAAAGATTTTCCTGTTTTTTATCCTTAATGTTTTCTGATGCCTTATAACAACATCCTATCAATGTTTGAATATGAGTGCAGCTTGGTCACATATCAACTGCTCATTAAGCTCTGTGTGTAATTTAGCTGCAGGTAAAGAGCAGACTACTTAGAGCTTCAGGTCAACAGTACCAGGAGATTCTGCTAAAACACATCTTCAGGAGAGTTCTCTAATAAGAAAACAACCCTGGATTGTTTGCACTTGAGCATTTTCCCTGTTTCCTGAATATAGACCATGTTAGAGATATTTGTGCTGCCAGGACTCTGAAAAGTAATAGCATCAGGGTTTGACTATAAGGGCATTTATACCCACCACTGATACAGCAGCATTGCAGGCTTCAGAAAACACAGCAGACGTGGGTAGCAGTATTAGCCTAATTATCAAGATCTTTGTTGACCTTCTCCTCCTGTACAGTTTGTCTTTCTAATTACAACTACAAATACATAACCGAGATGAGCTGCTTCCCATGTGTAGTCACCAGATACTGAAAGATCCCCCATGCAGTTCCAAATGCAATCAGCTGGTGGTTAGCAAAAGTCCTCTTTGGAGAATTGCCCTTGACTCTAAACACAAATTAATTAAATCCAAAGGTACTTTTGGGAGGCATTTCATTCTCGTGAGGCAACATAACCTCGTCTAGCGTGTGGGGATCATTACTCCCCGCACCGTCACTTGCTGTGCTTAACACAGCTCTAGGCAGCCACTTAAAAGTACAAGACCTGGCTCTCTCATGCTCTGTATGTTGCACATCCACTTGAACCCAAGAAAATGTGCAATTCTTACCTATTTTTCCAACATATTGCACCTGCCATGACCTGCTCAAAACACTGAGCAAAAGGAAGTCTGGCCTCTTCTTTACAGTTCGTTACCCTTCAAACCAAAGGACCAAAGGGACTAGGAGATGTTCACTGACCTCAAGCCCCCTTCTGACACTTTCACAACAGTGGGTGGCATTTTCTACACATCATCTGACATCTCCTGGCATAAAAAAAATAAAAAAGTGTTGTTTTTTTTTTTTATATAAATAAAGTCTGCTCAGTCTGAATGTTGAAGGGGAAGGGTGTTTGTCTCTATTTTTCTTGTTTGTTTGCCATTCTTAATTGCACATATTTGCATAAAAGAAGCAATGTTGTATCATCTCCTCCCAGAGCTTATTCCCCATCTGAATCTTGTTGATGACAGCTTAATCATTTCCACAGCAACTGAGTTCATGACATCAAGTAGGGTATAAGCAGCAGGAACTGATAATTTCTCTGGAAGCAGAGCTCCTTTCCCATGTATATAAATACTATGAAAAACAAGAGAGAAACAGAAATACAGAAAATATCTATCTGCCGTAAAAATGTGGCTGCTCTAAGAGGGAATGGCAATCTTTTTTTCTTTCATTGCCTGTCTTCTGCTCCCTAACAGATACAAAATTATCTTCTATTACATGGTTCAAAACAGTATTAGATGACAAAGCTAGCGCTGAGGACACACAGCATTCCTGGTCAGAGCTGGCAAGGCAGATTTATAGACAGTTTCCCGACCAGGCACAGCCCGTGTTTTAGATGTTTGCAAAGGAACCATTCTTGGTCTGTTTGGCTTTAGCAGCTTTTGCTGTGTTTGGTCTAAGTCAGCAAAATAGCTAAACTCACAACCCATGGCCTTGCTTTCATTAGTTTCAGATGCTTTTCCCTTGACAACATTACCTTGTGCGATAAAACAAAAACCAAACTTGTGTCCTTACGAGGCAGACACTTTTTATGTAACCCCTCTGAATGAACTCCTCAAAACCTGACCTTGCTGTTCCTCCAGGAGATGAGTAATGTGCTGCAACACAGAAGATAGCAAACAGACCTAACTTATCTCTAGAGCACATATCAAAGCAGCAGTGCTTAGGAAAAGCAGATTCTTCTGCACCTCTGCCTGTAGTGCAGTGCCATACAACATGTAGGCTGCTTCCCTTCTGCTTGTTTTGCGTTGTGCAGCTCCCTGCAGAAATTGTTTTTCAAGGTTTTGAGGAGAATGTTCTACACAGCCTTATTCCTACCTAACTGCAGATGTTTTCTATCATCCTTTGTTTTGGTCCTGCTCCAGGAATAGTCTTCAACTCCTATCACTGCCAAGAATGAAGAGCTGTCTGTGCATGGCTACCTGCAGGTAACACCAGCCTACTCAGTGATGTAGAGGCCAATATTCCCCGAACCACCTCACTTCATGGATCTGATTATGCAGAAATCTTGATTTAAAGGCAAAACACTTGGGGTCACCTCTTACTATTGCAGCCTAATATGGCCATGGGTAGGAAAGACAACTGGAAGATTCCAAGCTGTATAGGTAGGTGGAAGTAGCTGTATTTTTTCAGCACTTTGGGATAGATTGCAGATGATTGCTTCGTTCAGGGATGACCAATTGCATGCAACTCACAATAATTTCACCTGATCCCATTCCAAGCTACACTGTGGCTCAGGGCCGCATGGAGACTTTGGTGAGCCACAGCAGGCTCAATGACAGAGGATGGTCACCCCAGACATCATAGATAACATCAAAGCTGCAGGTGATAAATCTGCTGAGGAAACTAATACCTGAACCAAGAATAAACTAGGTAAAACTGCCGGCAGAATAGACTATTGATCACCCTGCCTTGTGTTTGAGAATTAATGATACAGAGGGACGGAAAGCATCCCCGCTCCCTCTCCAAGCGAATAAATCTAATGAAGGCAGGAAATGCTAAACTTAAGATCTGTGGCCCTCAAGCGTGTGCTCGTGGTAATGCGGGCGTGAGACGCCGACGCAGGCAGGCCTGCCGGCCCCCCGGCTGCGGGCAGCGGGCTGGGTCGGGCCGGGAGCCGTGCGGGGCAGGGAACGGAGCACGAAACCAGCTTGGAGATGGGCAGGCTCCTGGAACAGCCCCACAGCGGGACCACAGCAGCTAAAGCACAGCTTCTCACTAACCTGCCACCAACGGCAGGTGACAGCCCACGAGCTTTGGAGAGGACCAAATAGTCCAAACAGTGATAGGTAGTGGAGAGGACTAGTGATTTATTTATTTATTTATTTATTTATTTATTTTTGCAAGTTTCACTATGATCACTGACATCTCTAAATCCTCTGCAGCTGGAATCAGGTGTCAATGTGAGAGACGTGGGTCTCGTTACAAACTGCAGGTGGTCAGCTCCCTTGGGGAAAAAAAGAAAAAAAAAAAGGGGGCTATATAGAGTTTAAGGTATCAGAAAGCAAAATATAAAATGTGAGAACTTTGTTTTCAAATCATTACTTTACACCAGTTCCACAATGATTTTGTCTCTGACTCATGAATTTTGCAATGCTTTAAGCTGGTCATATTCCCCAGCAACTTCCTGAGTGCTCAGAGGAATGTAGATTCACCAGTTTTTATTGTTGGCTACCTACAAATTCAGGTCATTTACCAAAGAGCGTTATACACGCTCACCCAGAAGTCTGCCTTCTCATCTTTCTCCTAGGATGTGCTATGGCAACCACATGCAACAACTGCTCGCCCGTGCAGTTAGTCTGTTGCAAGTAGCTAAACCTCTATTGTATGTATAGGTAGCATTCAAAAAAAAAAAAAAAAAAAAAAAAAAAAAAAAGAAAAAGAAAGGAAATAAAGAAAATTTGAGATATCTGAAACAGGAACAGAACTATACACAAAGCCAGGAAAGCCAGGTACAAGTCTCTAATTTAAATGGACAAAACAGATCCTCCACTGCCACTCCTTCTATGATTCAAACTTCACCATGTTTTCATTGACTTTTCCCTTGTGCTCAAAGTGGCAAACGTTTTTTTCCTGGCATCTTTCTGAATGGATGTTAAACTGCATTAACTCAGTCAGGAGGGTTTTAGCAACAACCAAATACCGAGACTGCCCTTCCAGCAGTCCTCCAAAGGACTGGGCCTTTGTTTGTACACATGCTTCAGGCAAACACAGTGAACATCTTATGCGAAATCAATTACTCTATATCCAAAAGAAAGGTGTGATGTGCAGCACAATTTCTCAATTATTGTTACCCTTGTCATCTCATTTCCTTCCAATTTGCTTCTCCTGTTGCTTTTAAATTTCCAAGAATCAACTTCATTAGCCATATTGAGCAAAGACCCTCTGGCCTGTATAAACAGACACAGCTATAATACATCCTTATTTCTTAACCAGTGTTGCTTCCCTGCCACACAACAGATCTAGTTTACAAATACACTCCTGTGCTGAAAAACAAGTTATTTAGGTTTCAGCAGTGGAATAAGTGGTTTGATGGAAAGAGTGGACAACCAAAAGGCCTTTATTCTCTGTATCCATGTACTTAATCAGAAGAAAAAGACATTCATTTGCACTGATGTTTTGGGAGACCTGTAATATTCCCAGCAAGCCATGGGTGTGACAATGCTGTCGGACATTGTCAATTGTATCTCAATATTAGTGAAGTGCCCTAGGTTTAGTCA
Source organism: Alectura lathami (assembly GCA_013399715.1). Classification (NCBI taxonomy): domain Eukaryota; kingdom Metazoa; phylum Chordata; class Aves; order Galliformes; family Megapodiidae; genus Alectura; species Alectura lathami. Next base: position 245,832 of record VXAV01006803.1, on the reverse strand, counting down.
GTCAAGTTTATATTTTTCCTACTTTGCCAGTCACAGAAGACTCTCTAAAATTTCCTGAAAGAATTGAGATTGTGTCTGTATGCAAAGCCATACATTCAAAATGTGCAACATGCAAATCCTATGGCATTTATATGTGCACAGTCTTGAACACAGGAGGCACAGTGCATACCAGCTAGCAGTTTCAGCAGAAGCATCTTCATGCTGACATGCAGACTCTCGTTGGCAGAGCAGGAGGGATGCCTTCACAGCCATGGTCCATGACTGCTGCCAGTGGCACAACTTTCCCCAGCTCTGTCAATAAGGAAGAGCTGAGCTTTGTGAAAGGAGCGAAGAGAGCCCAATATGCCTCATTTCAAAAACAGGAGGGATACATATTTTTAATGAGGAACAATTCAGTAGCAAAATCAACTGGACATCACCTAGTGATCAAACAAATGCACTGGAAGTAGGAAGATGGGCTTATTCTCAGCTCCCTTAGGGGCTGAAAGGAAAAAAAGAGGGGGAAACCAGTATAACTAGTCAATGCTTCTGCTCCCCAAAAGTACCACAGAAATGCTTACTGACCTCAAGGGAGGTCATGAGGTGTTTCTAACTAGTGTGTGTCAGCAGCTGAAAATCTTCACGTGGCAAGAGGATCTGTAAATGACACTGAAGACAAGAGCGCTCCAAAGAAATTATCTTCACCCTGGTTTATCAGGGTCATTTCCCATCTAGTACCAATGTGAGGATCGAAGACACACACACTTGCTTCCCTATTACCATTGCTCTGGATAAATAATTCAGGTGTTGAAGTATTGCCTGGATGAATGGCTAGAGATCACAAGAACTCCAGACTTCCCATGAAAAAAATGTATTTACATAATGTAACTTAAATTCACACAATAAATCTAATTCATCAGCTTTCATTGAGGACCCTGGGCTAGACCTACAGGGCTGTAAACAACCATCATTGGTCTGTAGTGCTGTCGGTTTATAACAGCTGATCTGGCACAGCTTTTCTTTCAAAAATAATACATAATTCTCTCTTTCTGAAAGACATTTTCTTGAAGTGAAAAAACAAAACAAAACCCAGCCTATCCATGTGACTGCAAATGAGGAGCTGAAACAAGTTTTCATTATTAAATGACATGAGCTGAAATATTTTCTGCCTTTTACTGTCTCTAGAGTCTCCCTGAGGTCACTCATCTCAGAGAGCGCCTGCGCAGAAAGCCAGTTTCAGAAAGACATTTCACATCTGCCAAGCTTGCCTTCTGCATGGCAGAGGAACAGGTACTAAAGCACCTCTGTGTCAGCTCCTGACTCTGTCAGGGAAAGGGATGAGGCCATGCAGGTTAGTGCATGAGGAGAAGAGCATGAATGCGATAGCCATAGCCCATCCCATGTGTTGAGGCCAGAGACAAAGTGGCCCCGGGCACAGGCAACTGTGCTGCATCTGCTGGGGCGCTAGAATAAGCTGCTGACATGCTGCTAGTGACTGTTTCTTTTCTGCCCTTCTATTCCTAAGGAACAGTGTCTGATCAAAGCACTTCCGTTTTGGTTGGGAAGCAGTCCAGGAGCTGTCTTGTCTCCAAGCTGTGAAAAGTCAAGGGAGCACTTGCAAGCATCTTGTGAGTCCAGGCTCACTCGTCATGAGAGCACAGAGCTGGAGAGGAAAGAGCCGTATGGGGATGACAGTGTAGGGACGAACCAGTGTGGAGTTAATGCAGACTGAGCATTACCCTGGGCACTTCTGTCCTGGCAGGGGACAGATGGTAGCAGCCCAGCAAGGCTCCCAGCATAACAGTGGCATGGATGCACCCCTAAAAAAAGCCTTAGCCTTCTGTGAATTCACATTCTGCTTTGACAGGAGATGGGGAGAAGACCATGGGTACTCAGGGATCCAGCTCCAACACTCCACTGGCCTTCCAGTTAAGCAACTTTACATGGTTGGTCAGTGGATTAAGAGCGCAATAGGTTCCAGAGAAGCAAAGCCCGTGACATTAATTTATTTCCTGAGTCACCTTCCCTCCTAGGGAAAAGGAGGCAAGGATTGCTGCACCTCTGTGGGACCCTGGTATTCATGCTTCATTCCCTCCTCAGTGAGGTGCCACTGGGCTGTCCTGCCAAGGGCCAGTCTTGCAGAGAGCTGCTCCTTCAGAACTCTTTGGACATTCAGATCCTGGAAATGAGCCCAGGCATAGTAGCTGCAAAAAGAGACTATTCATCATGGGAACCAAAGTGCCCTTCGTATCATGCAAACACCACAACGCCTCAGAAGGTATGTTACAGGCAGAGCTACTTCCAGACGAAGCTGTTTCTCAAAGCCTCTCCCGTGGAGAGCTGTTACTTACAAAATACTTGTCTCACATCTTCCCATGGCTCCGTCTGCTGTATTACTGGTTCCAAAACCAGAAATGCTGTATCAAAATGCCAGAAGAAAAAGAAAATCACATTGTCAGCATTCTCTCCCTATTGATCTCACAGAGGTAAGGAACTACCTTTTGGGAAGATGTCTGCTGAATTTCTAACGTTGTCCTGCAATAACTTGAACTAGTGTGAAATGCTGACAGTAAGCAGTATCAGACTGTCCCTAGCATTAATTATAAAATCAAGCTGAAACTTCAAAGAAATTTAAATATAAAAAGCATTACCTATGACTTGTCTCTCCTTACATCTTACATAAGCACAACCACAAAAGAATTGTATGACAATTTAACAAAGAAAAAAGTGGAACAGGACAGGCAGCAGCAGAACTTGAGATGGGTAGATATAAGCAGCCAGTCTCTGCCTTTTATGAATTTTGTTAACACTCGTGGTTTATGCACAACTAGGAAAGACAGGATGCAACAATATGTGCCAAAAGAAGTAACAGCCTTTCCTATCACATGCAGCTCCTTCTTTCTTTGAACTTTGTAAGACTCCAGCCTTGAAAATGTTGGAGGCAGCATCTCTGTTGCTGTTCAAATGTATGGGGGCACATTCAAGCAGCAGGAATGCAGCATGTGAGATGTCCTGTAGACGATTACCTATATATACATATATGTTTTTTTTTTTTTTTCTTTCCAAGTTAATTGGATCTTCTATATGAGACAGGGCCACTTCAAGCACAGCCTATGGCACTTAAATGCTGAAATCTATTTTCAACAAAGAAAGAGCCCAGTAAGGTGAACCACCAGAAATTTCTTTAGGATTACTTTTGAGAAGTCTGGCTTTTCTTGTTGGACTGAGCAAATCAAGTACTAACATTGCCAGGAAAGTCTGCAGCCTGGCTGAATTGTACATCTGAATGTCACTATTTGGCCTTATTTTAATGTTAAAAGGAAATTACGCTGTAGGAAAAGCACCTGCAATCCCCTTTACTTCTAGTGAGTGGTGCCTACCCATCCCCAGGGCTTCTTTATCCACTGTCGCAGAGATCAGGCAAAATGCGCATCAGAGTCCTGGGACCACTGAGGCTGGAGCCTGAAGCAGTGACACTGGGACTGTTATGAGATTACTTCTGACATGATGACAGAGAAATCTGAAGTAAAAAGTTAAAAATAGCTTGTGCAGTAGCTAAAGCAGAACCATTTTAAATGCATGAAGTTTCTGACCCCCACTAAAGTAACATCCACTGCACTCTACCTAGCCACATCTGTGCTTACGTTGACTTTACATAGCACCGAGTGCAGCACATGGATCACTGACATCTGCGCAGGGATACTATAGCGTCTTTCCTACAGGATCTGTCCCTTGGAAACACCTCTCAGCTATTACACAACAGAGGCAGAGATAACAAAGTTTGCAGAAGTGCTTACTTCTGTAAGCACCTACAAGTACACCCTTGTAGAGGCAGTTGAATTATGGGTAACATTTACATAACCTTTTGCATAAGTACTCATCCATTACTCAGTTGCCAGCAGGGGTGAAATCTCCCCCTCTCCAGTGGTGTATCTATTGCTTGATCCTTGGTATCCACACATACCTCATCAAGCCTAAAGCCTTGATGTAGGGAACAGATCTGCAGGGATTTGCTGAACTCTCCTCGTCTGCCTCCTCCTCAGGCTGGGCCCTCTCCTGTGCTGCCAGCCTGCTCGCAGTGTGGCACTGCCACTGCTGGAGGCTGCAGAACAAACACATCTCGCCGCAGGGTGACAGCACCCTCATGCTAAGGCTGAGGCAGGTAAGCCCATCCAGCTTTACCCCGGGATGTTTTATTTTGACAGTAAGATTCTTCCCAAGCTACGACTGAAATCCTCACAGAGTAAACAGAGCACCTGCCAACATAACTAAATAGTTACTATTTTTAATTTGCTCTCCATCATCAAAACACATTTGCTGTTTGCTGGAACTTTGTGGTATATCAGTGACACGATGGGTACATTGCAACAGTGTGCATAAGCAGCAAAAATTCCATATATGATAAGAATAAGAATCACATGTGCCATCTTCAGTGGCACACAATGGGTCTGTGCTTCTCAAGAACCATCAGCAAAGTGCAGTTGCCTGGTAGCTTTCACTCCTTGAGTGGAGTCAGATGTTCAGATGAGGGTTATCTGGAGTGTGACGTTTAATGACCACTGGCAGAGAGTCATCCCCTAATCTTTAACTGACCAGCTTGCAAAAAAAAAGATGGGCCAGACTCTGAGCTAGTGAATGTCTGTTTAAAGGAATCCCACTCATTTACTGAAGTTACATGTTAGGTTTGACTTCCATCCTCAAATATGCCTCATCTCCTTAGATGGTAACTATCTTCATCTGAGATTCCCATCCCACCCCTCTGCATAGCCCATACACGTACATACAACTGCAACCAGGGCCATGGCTGCAGACAGGCTAAATGAGCGAGTATATTTTTTCAGGAACGATCAGCTGGCAAAGACAAACAGCAGCAGTGTCTGATTAGCTTTGCCATAGGTGTCAACATCATTCAAGAAAGAAATGGTCTTCTGAAACATCAGTGCTCAAGAAAATCACAGGCACTTTAAAGTGAAGCTACATTGAAAGACAAATTCTCCAACCCAGCCCGAATAGGTATACAGGAAAACAATCTCCATTTCCATTCTCCTTTCACTCCCCATACTTTTGACTTCCCCAAATGCTATCAAAAGGAAAAACATTCCAGTAATTTTGGTGTCAATTTTCAAGCCCCAGCTTTATGTAGCTTTTTCCAGAATTAGACAAATCATTCTAGTCCCACTGGTTTACTCCATCATCTCCCTGACAAAAATATAATCACAGCCAGTTTATACTAGCTTACTTCTGTCTTTTTCCTGATATGTGTCACTTGGAGAACATGGTATATGTTCTTGTTAGCTTGCAAGGAGTGGATTGATATACAGAATAAGGCAACAACAGAGCAAATGCAGTGGCACCTCTGCAAAATAAAGACAGTTCCTTCGCTTTTCATCCTTTGCTTTGCAATCCACTGCATTTTTATCACCCTGAAAACCTGCATTGCCAACTTAGATGTGATCTAATTCCCAATCAAGCCTGTCTCAGGTTCCTTGGCTGTTTTGATTACTACTGATCAGAGGAAAGAAAAGGGCAGGATGGGTGAGCAGTCCACCAATAGCAGTCACATAACAGAAATAGATTCTTCTTTTTCTCTTCCTTAAAAGAAAAAGGATTTGCGGGGATGGTTTTTCATCTCCTTTCCCTTTCCATTGAGAGTGACAGTTATTTGATTCTGTGTGGCATGTCAACAGTTTGGATAAATTACCGTATACTTAGAGGTATGTATTTATGTCAGGAACATCTCCTTGCGAAAAGCATAGGTTTGAGACTCAGAGACTGAACTATTACCATCAACTTCATTTACTTGATGTCCATAGCAGTAATCTTTATTTAGATATTTTTGCTTGGAGGTGTTACTTGTATTTGTTTTTAGAGGCTAATTGCAAGTCCCCAGGAAAAGTGCTTGATTTCATACTTGAGATGGTTTGGTCCCTGCCCAAATCTGGAAAGTCCCTGTTATATTAGAGGCTAGTTCATGCTTCCATACCACTGAGGTTATTAATAACAAACTCTCGGCTGATTCACAGACAACTCAAACACTACAGTTTTGGTTACACTACAACACAAACATTACAGTCTGCATGTGGGCAGACCAAAAAAATTACATAAGAAAATACAATAATTTTCCATTAGCCACTGAATTTTACCCAGCTTCAATTGCCTCCAGGAAGCGGCACTTGGTCCACACATATTTCAAAGCATTAACTAATAATCAGCCTCGGATCTCCGTGTTACACTACAGCTCTCCCCAGTATCTCCAGCACTGTTTTCTCCTGGTTTTGTATGACTACAGCATGCCTAGATCTCCTCACCCAAGCACTGACCACCCTGGAGTTACTTCCACGTGTGCCTGTTCTATGCCCCTTATCAGATGGAGGGGTATGTGCCTTTCACCCAAGCAAAGACCATGACACGTTCCCTCCTCCTGGCAGGAGAATGGCTAAAATGGAAAAGACTGTGTTGTCCGTCTCTGTGTATCTGTCTTGGACTCAAAAGTCTCTTGTCATTTCATTCACCTAAGAAAATCACTGCTTCAGATTAAACACCTTTGAGTTTTTGAAGTGAATTTCACACCAGACTGACAGAGCAGCAGACAAGCTCCTGTTTTGGATTTCCAGAAAACAGACAAATGGCAGTGGCATCCGATCACCTACTGCCCTTTAGCCCTTGCTGGTCAAGACCTTGTCAAGAAACGTTTCACGTCAAGGCTTATCACATCAGTTATTTTCTTCCTTGGCGAAAATAAGACTAAACGAATGCCATGAATCTTGTGTTTTAGAGACTTCTCTGCCAGCAACATGAGAAGAACTCACTACCCCGGAATGACAAAAGACAATAATCAGCGTCAGAAGCTGATTAAGGAGGGAACAATGTTACAGACCGCTGGCAGTCTCCTGAGCCATCCCTGCAAAGACTGAAGGAACAACGGCTGAAACATGGGCAGAAACAGGCAAGGATTGCAGCTGTTAGAGCAAGAGGATGCCAATAAGGACCAGGGCTTTCTTCTGTTACAGGGTGAGAGCAGGGTGGAATTCTGAATATATCTGTTGGAAAGGACAGAGCTATTGATCTTTATTGAAGGGAAGAGGAAGGCCAATAGGAAATGAAAAGTGTGGCTAAAAATGAAATAGTAGATCTTTCTTCCTGTCAGGAATAAGGAAGAGAAAAAGTCTGTTCCTATCCTACTCAGCAATCAAAGAATGAGTGATTTGTAATCAGATTAACAGACAAGGATTGCAAACTGCCTAATCTGTCCCCTGCTGTAAGTCTACACCTGATCTGTCAGCAGCAGAGATGAAAATGATTGATCTGTGACGTTGCTGGCATAATAAATGCTAGTGTGTACAGATGAGGACCTTCTCATCTTACCACCAGCTACCACACATTGCCAGCTACCAACGACTATGAACACGGACTTTTTTCTGCTTCTTCGTTCCCTGCTTGGAACCTCTGGCTGCCTGCAGGAGATTCTGAGACAACGAGCTGGGCTGTGTGTCTCAGTGAGACGGAAGGAGGTAGGCCAGCTCAGACACAGCCTTACCGTTTGATGCTGCTTTCTGTAATGGCTTTTGAGAGCTCAAAATCACCCTTTGTGCCTGTGCCACAAACTAGTACCTGACCAGTCCAAAAAAAAAAGATGAATTTGGTTCTCTTTAAGCAACAGAATATTTTCTCTCCACAAGAACAGTTATTTGTCTGTGTTCCTCTCTGAAACTTCAACACCCTCTCTTCCTTCTCACTGCTTTTCTCTCCCCCTCAGGCCTTTCGTTTTCTGAACCTCACCCACTTTTCTCTTGGTCTGCAGCCTTTGAAAAAACAAAATTAGATTGGACTCCTTTAAAAGCCTTCAGCAGAGCATATTCTCAGTCAGAAAAGCATGTATTTCATCAAGATTTACTGCAGTTCTTATTTCCACAGAAATTTCTAAATAAACACGACAAAAATTGCAATAATAGCAGAGTCAAAACAGGCATATTTCCTGTTGTCATTTAAAAGACAAAAGAAGAAAACAGCTCTAAACTAACCCCCCAGCTCACCTCCAAGAAGACTATTTAAAAAAAAAAAAAAAAAAAAAACAGAAGTACAACAGCAATAACAGTATATGCCATTGTTTCAAACCTTTTATTTCCCTCATTCTTTTTTTATTGTTTTCCTCTGTGTTTTGGCAGCTGTGAATAATTCTGTCCCCTGAAATTGTTCTGCAGGCTATTAATGTCTGTGACCTTTTGCATCAACAACAGCTCCTCTTTTCAGTCATTTCTTGAAGCATTACCTAGTACGAATTTAACATGACTGAGGCAGCCTCCTACACACACACACACCCTTTTTTGAGACATGCAGAAGCATGCTTCTTCCCATTCCATTTACCACAAAAAAATCACTTCATGAGAGAAATGCATGCTTCGTAAGTAACTTTGTTTCATGGTGTTAGGGACCAGCCACCCACACTGTGACCTTCCAAAGTCCTCCTGGAGAAATTTAAGGACTGATATTACAGTGGGATGACTTCATTATGTGAGAAAATTAGATCTTATTAAGTCTAAGCCATTATGGAGTTCTCTTTTGAGCTTGCTGCTGCTGCTTTTACTTTTTTAAGAGTATATAAAGAACACATATGTGATCAGACTGATCTCAAGAGCACTCTCCAACTCTATGATCAAATGCATGCACATATCAAGAGTGTCTCTATTATTTTTTACATTCAGTTAATCGAGGATGTTAATAGACTGGAGTCTAGTTATCAGCAGCACTATGTCCTTCAACAGTTTCCTGTGACAAACAGCATCCTGTTGCAAAACCGATGGATAAAGTGGGCAGCAGACACGTCATGTATGCAGGATGGAGAGGCTGCAAATACCGAGGCTGTTAAGAGCTCCTGAGCCCTTTCAGTCTACGCATAACTTCAAGGTGTACATTTCTCCACTTTAACCTTGCAGGTTATTGTTCAACAGGTTAAAACAGTTGCCTTAATAGGTCAAGAATTACCCAGTGTAGGTCCTGTTTATGATTTACCATTTTCAGATGTCAAAGTTAAGTTTCTAAATGCTGCTGTCCCAGCTAAAACTAGTAGTGAGATGTAGGTTAAAACAAGGACTCCAGCAATGCTTCGGACTGGTCATGAACATTGCAGTAAGTTCCTTTGTAAGCTTCCTTTGTAAAAAACAGACTTGTGGACTCCCAGTTTTTCTTTTTGTATCTGACTTAACTCTGCTCCTTGCCCACTGCTGCTTTGTGTGACCTGGCAAATTTTGGGGGTGGCCTTTTCTTCTCTTTGTTGAGGCTTATCATTTTTTTTTTTTGGCCATGCAGGGCCCTTCTGGACAATTTCCTGGAAATCGATTTGCCAAGAAAAAATGAGTTTCTCACAAAACAAAACACATGCCAAAACACTATTTTTCTGACAGCACATATTGGACGGTCATAAAAATCTTTTCAATTCTTATTAGCTGAAGTTCTTCACATTCTCTGATGAAAAGATGAAAATTCATAAGGCAAACGGATAGAAAAAAAAAATGATCTGGCTTGGTTTGTACATACATTTTTCTTTCAAAAATTCCTCATCACAGTATCACCACCATGACAAACAGCTTTCTAAGATACAGCTGTAGCAAACTGTCTGTTTGATCAGGGAAAACAGACAACATCCTCCTGGAAAATACAAGAAATTCCTCTGTCCTATAACAAAGTCTTTTAAGCTGGGAAGAAGAGAGGGAACACTGTGAATGCAGGGTAACTATTTAGGATTCCTGAGAACTGCTGAGTTCCTGGGAGTGAGTGACCCACTCAGAAACCCATCTTCTAAAATGGAACATGACATAGCTTTCTCATGCGGTCTATATTGTACCTTGCATAATGATGATGTTTCATCTAAAAGCTATTACAGTAAAAATTGTAAATAATATAACCTGGAACTTTCATTTTTAAGTAACTCAGCTACATCCAATCATCCACTGCAGATTACACTTCACTTCTGGGTCACTGAAGTGAGACTAGTCCAGGTAAGGAGCTACCACTAATAGCTGCTTGGCAGTCACATTTCAGCTCCTAGAGAACAGATGCTGGAAGTATTCAGATCACCACCATGAAGAGTTGCTCTTCTGTCATGTTATACCTGGCAGGAAAAAGCCTTAACATCTCTGAAAGCTGGTACCTCACCAGCTTTCATCCACCCATACAGCTTGGCGTGGACTGGTAAGGCAGAGAGGTGTGAGGCTATCAGCACATCTGATGTCTGTCTTATGCTTGTTTTACAGACAGAAGTACCCCCCTCCGTTGATGCACTCATGAGAACAAACACATTGGAAATAAAAAAAAAAAAAAAAGAAAAAGAAAAAGAAAAAGAACCTTTAAAAATTTAGATTTGTTTTGCTGTATCCAATATGTTCTTGTCTGTTATCTAAAAAGCCCATCTGGTCTAAAATTTACAGCACCTGTGCAGATTTTTTATGTATTGAAGCCTGCAGTGCTAAATATTCCTTCCTGTAAAAATAAGTCAAGGATATTCAGGGGATATACATATATATATATACATATATATATATATATACATAGTTTGCAATGTGATGCACCTCTTATTTACCAAGCATGGATTTTCTGGATTCTTCACTGACAGGGTCTTCACACAAGGATGGGCATGGTGGACAGAGGAGAGATAGGAGAAGGCTCAAACCATGGACAAAGGACATTATCTGCACCCTTCACCTATCTCAGCGATAGCTTTCTTTACAACCGTCTAAGCTGCGCTCCTTCAGCTCTTTCTTGATGGACAAAAACATTTTCTCCATTTTTCCAAATAATAGCTGCGTTACAGAGCAAAGAAGGAACTGAAATACTGCATAGAAATGTACTTGCCAGACACACACCAACAAATCCCAGTCAGTGATGAGGCTAAATATGCATTTTTCGGATCCCAACCAAGTTATGTCTGCCTTGCTCTTTTCAGTGCCGTACTTACAAATGTCAGGGAACTGTAGCATAACACTTGTATCTTAGATCTCACTTCTAATCTTCAGAATAAAATAATGAGAGAGAATGAAAGGATGCTCTTGAGGTCACTGCCATAATAATGTCCTAGGGCTGTAGAAACAAATGCAATTCACGCCCATTTTCTACCCTAAAGTATGCTATTACAGCAGGACACAAGTGAAAAATATGCCCATTTCCCAGATGGTTCAGATGTTGTTCATGATTCAATTCAACCATATTTATACTCACTCTCATCTCTTTTCATAGAGTTCATGTTTCATGGAATAGGACTGCAGATAGAACCATAAACAAGGATTCAGATATCTAAAATGCTTTTTCAGCTACAGCGGTGCTATTAGTTGGTAGACACGTGACTAGGAGGCAGACAATGAAACTAGCCACAGTCTGTCTCTTTTCTTGAGCCAGGAAGCATTCTAATTATCTTTAGATCCAGGACCAGCAAAAAACATTTCACATATGCACATAACACCAAGGTATGGAAGAGCTGTGAGAGAGAAGAGGTACTCCAGTGATTTCTTCAGGCTCTGCTCCCCTTTATGGGTACGGGCACCATCAAAGCCATCTTAGGTTGCAGGAAAGGATTTCAGTTCACTTACATCCATCCTTAATAACACAACAGGTACAGAAGCAGCCCAAACTAACAGCTTGTTACTCCTAAAACAACAAATGCTGATGGAACAGATCTCTCTTCTTTCCATGCATTAAGAAGCTTATCCAACCCTCACAGCATTCAAATCCCCTTCCTTCCACACAGGCTTCACTATATTTGGGCTTTCAAGCCACAGGGAACTTCCAAGACTGGGAACTTCGGAGCCTGTTCTCCCTGTACTTTGACTGGTATTGTATGGTAATGCTCTTGTGGTGAAATAAACCCATCTTAAAGTCCCAGATCCAAAGTCCAAGTAAAATGAAATCATATTTGCTCACTTTGAAAACTGAAAAATAATCGTAATCCATAAGCTCAAGTATTTCTGAAGAAATAATTGTTGTAGAATGCATTTATCATTGGAAACTGTTTTCAAAACATGGGATGCAGTGCTGCAGAGATGCATATAATTTCTGTTGTAATGTCTCAAAGCAAACAAAATTTCACTTTGAATTCTACTGATTATTACGCAATTATAATGATTACATTGAAAAATAAATGTAAAGACTGTGAAGGCTGCAGTCTGCCAGGGTACATCAAGATACCTCCCGTGGCTGGGAACCAGCTCAGGAACCTACTTTAAACCCTGCCCTGGAGAGCCCAGAAACTGGCCACACATTACGATGGTCATCCAGACTTCCCCTACAGTTAGCAAACACGCCTGAGTGCTCCAAA
>VXAV01006803.1:180011-229660 GCA_013399715.1 Alectura lathami | reverse complement strand
TTTTCTGACAAGTCAAAAGAACTCTGCAGCTGTTTAGTATAAGCCATCCAAACAGATATTCTTGATGTCTATTGGGTTTTCCTTTCCTCTTCGGTCCCATCTAGCCTTCAAAATTGTACCCTTAAGTTCTAGAGGTATAAATTGGGGGTTTACGAGAGGTAGTTTTTCTCCTGCATGTTTGCGTCACTTGTGCATTGCATCTGATGGCCTACCAGAATGTGGAATAAGCAAAGGAAGAGAAGGAAGGGCTGCAAGTCGACTTGTCTCATAGGAGCACTTGAATTACTTCAACACACAAGGGGAAAACTAGAATTTTGTACAGAGCATCTCAGACATATGACCTGGAGCTTAAACAGACTGGATCTCTTACCTTCCAGAAAGAATCACGGCTTGCTTTTACCTTCCAGGTTTTGTTTCTGACAGTAATAGGTAAGTATGTCGTATATATTAGGGAGCTTTCAATCTAAGCTCATCTTCCAGTAAATATCAAATTACTGGGAAAGCCAGGGTGAAATGATTAATAAAGCTACTTAGTACCTCCAGGTTTCATGGTAAGGTAAAGGGAATTCCAAGAAACAATAGAGTAAATGAAATGGAAAAATGATGTGTAAGTAGTAGACATAGCTGACAGTACATATTCATTCACGTATTCAAGGTACTTTAGAGGTGATTTTTGAGTGGCAAAGTTAACTGAGTCATTCCAGGCTGCACAGAAGAGTGGACCAGAAAGATGCTCTGACCTATGCCCAGTTCATCAGGGACATGTCCATCGCAGAAACTCCCTACTCCCTGTAGTCTGAAAACAGCAAGAAGGGAAGGTGAACAGACCAAAGAATGTCCAGCATGGAACAGAGTGAACAGACTCGTTGCTCCCTCTGAAATTCTTCTCACCTGAACTCGTCTGGAGGTGCATGCAGTCTGGCTAGAGGTGGAATCTGCTGCTGCTTCCCAAGTTGCTCCCCATATAAGCCTTGCCTTCTTCAAAGTATCTCCACAGAGCACCTGCACCTATTTCTCCACTGCTTTGACGACCTAGTCCATAAGTGTACTGGTAATCTTGAAGTGTTTCAAAGACTCATCGACCCAAAATTACATTTGCCCTTATTTGACCATTAATCATTACACATGATAATGTAATTCCCAGGTATGACAACCATGTGTTCCTTTAATACCTTCAGGGCAAGCAAGAGGAGCAGAGTGCACAGCCAAGTTTCTACACAGCACTGCTTAACCCTCATGGCAGGACACTGTTAGCTGCAACCAAAGTATCTAAGCACCTTTCAAAATGTGATATAGGGTTTGACAACGTTCCTGCTGAATTTCTGGCTTTCTCTTTTTTGCCATAAATATTATCACATCTCCTTTTAGCGTTAGAAAAACATGCCTATATGAACAATGCAAGATCTGAAGGTGGAAGAGAAAGAAATAATTTCAGGTTCTTCAACTGGAGAGATAAGAAAAGCAGAAAAAAAAAATAGAAATTATACATAATAATCGTTGTGTGATTGACTGATTGATGCTTGCTTGAACCTTTTGACAGGTGAACAGTCCCAGAGCATTTGTTTAAGAAGTTACCAGGAAGGTAAAAGCCTTCCAATACAAATCACACATACTTCACAATCTCATTGTACAGAGTAGTCCATTTAAGTGTAAAGAGCATATCGATATTTCAGCTCTCTTCAAATGAGCTCCTCATGCGTGGTTATTATCAACAACACAATAGTATCTTTCAAGAGGAAGCTGCACGGTCTTTTCTCCTAGCATGTCTCTCCTCATAACGAATTTCACTTTTGCTGCCCATGGCCTTGTTTTGAATTTTGTAGGGCATTAGCCAAAGGAATTTTATACACACTAAGTGAGTTTTAGAGATCTGCAACAAGTGTTCATGTTTTGAAAAAATTCCATCCTCCACACCCAACACTGAAAAGCTGAGTGAATTTACATCTTTCAAATGAGTCTGCTGGGTTTAATATTGCATTTTAGATCCAATTTTCCCAGCAGAGAGTTTGACCTTTAATCTTCAGTGTCGAATTACTACAAATTCAATCCAAACATAAACTGCCTTGAGTTTACCTTTGTTTTGCAGAAGACCCCTTTCTACTTTACCCTTATGCAAGTTATTATTAGATTAGTGGCATTTTCTGGGTTTTAGAAGAAAATCCCTAGAAAGTTTACCTGCCTTTGTAACTTCTAAATGAAATGAAGAACAGCCTGCTTGTCATCTCTGTACCATCTGTTCTCTGGCATGACACAATCTCGTGTTGCTGTGATAACACATGTATTTGCATTACTGCCAGGTCTGCTCCTTTCTCAGACCCAAACAGAAGATGTGTACCTCTCAAGCACCCAACAAAGGTATGAAGGCAATAAGGAGCATTTTGTATTGTGAGACTAGCTCCTTTCAATAAACTAAGGTTTACGTGCAAGGTTTTGATATGACAGCCAAGAGGTTTGGCTTTTTGATCTGTCCAGCTGCTCTGTTGGGGTATGGGTCGATGTGCTCTGAGTACACCCAAAGTACTCCTCTTCCCCTTCTGGCACGACGGCACTCCTTGCAGAAGGAAAAACAATACTTGTTTAAAAGGAACGGGTCCTATTGTATATTAATCAGAAACCTTTGCAATCAGTCTGATCAATGAGCTTGGGTTGATTTAGACCTGCTGATGATCTAACCCAGTCTGATTAACACTTCTGAATTCCTTTCTTTGAAGAAATGGAAGGTATTTGGACCCAAGATACGTGACCCATAATATGGTGGGAATGTGGTATCTCCCAAGAGTAAATTCAGAGAAAGATGCAGCTGGGTTTCTAAAATTTGTAAAAAGTTATCGAATATACCATTTTTTTTTTTTTTTCATTCTGTGGTACAATGCACATTCTTCCCTAAGACACCACAAGTCTTTTGCTGGGTTTGCATGAAGAAACACAAGGCACCATCAGCCTCAGAAATCCACTCGGGGATTACCAAGGCTGCCAAGAACAGCAGGGCGATGTGCTGTTTAGACAGCCAGGGTGTCTTGGGCCAGGTTTAATTTCCCTGCTGCAGATAAAAGGCCTTCGCCCTAGAGCCCCTCTCCTCTACCAAGGGCCGCGTGCTGGCCCAGCACAGCGTGCAAAGTGCAGGGGTTGGGGGGTGGCACTGGGGGAAGGCAGTACAGCTCAGAAGAACGGTCTTCCAGCCACCCAGGACACCTTTTGATAGGGTATCTAAATCACAGCAATCTGTGAGACCAGCAGAGCCCAGATGAATGGCAGGTGTGAGATTTATAGAAACTCCTTGCAATTCTGCACAACCAGCCCTTCGGAGAAGAAAGCTGTGAAGGGAGAAAGGAAGGGAGCAATGAGGAAAAGAATGAAAGCCATAATGAAGAGCTGTCCTGTCCCCAGTCATAGGAACAAAAGGGAAGTGGAAGAAAGAAAGGAGAGGATTCTTTCAAATGGATTTGTTCTTCATTTCAATCTTGTTTTCCTCCATTCTGGAATCCTTTCTCCACACTTTTCTTAAACTTCAGCTAGGGAAGCAGCCTTGCCATTGGCAGATTTCCAGGCAAATCAAGTCTAGCTGCAGCCTAGATTAGCCCCTGGCAGTAACTACAGCACACACATTCTGATGTAAAAGTAACCAAACAATTCTGGATTGCAATTTCCTTTTTGCGGCAGCTCCCTTCCTTCCCCTTCTCTAAAGAAATCCTGAAAAGAGAAGGGAGAACATCTTCTCACTACTTTGCATGACACAAAGGAAAGAGAGGCACAAGAGCAGTGAATTTAATTTGTGCCAATTTGGTAGCCTGAACTGGGCTGACAATCCCTAGTTGCAGCAGCACTACTTTAGAGTTATCAGAGTGGAATAGCCTACTTTTCTCAACTCCTTGATATAAACCTTGTTTGGAAACACTTCCAAAAAGCCTTGCCAGCACAAACCTAAATGTACCATGTTCACAAACTCATTGGTTGACCAATGGTAGACATGACACGACATGACATGAGAAGGGATTCCAATAGCCTTGCATAGTGCCACTGAAATAAAAAGGATCCTCCCAGAGACATGAAGGTCAATCACGTATTTCTGATTTCAGGACTACGGCTTTGTTTTGTATAAATCCTTTCCAAACATGCTGCAAAACAAGGTGTATTACTGCCTTTTTTTATTGGCAATTACAGGTGAAAAAGTGCGAAGAAATGACTTACAGCGAAGAACACATCCCTTCGTGCCTTGATGCTCTTCTCAGGAATCTGTTAGCTGGTGCTCAGGACTTCTCAGACCTTGTAATTCAGTAATATCTCAGAGGAATTATCATGGGCAGGATACCTTTTGAAGCATCACTCACCAGCCCTAAGTTAAAGAAAAAGGAAAAAAAGAAACTTCAGTTGGAGTTTATAGCTCAAACATCAAAAGAGTTAAAACAGCAAATAACAGAGAAAAGAACTTGTGAGGAATCGAGCGGAAACTGCATAGCTTTTTGTGGCCATCAGATATAGCACCTCTTGTGTTTGCCCACAGCGTGTAGGGCAATGGACTACATTTCACTTCAAGTTGCAGATACAATTCATCACTCCCAACAGAAAATAGACATAGTCTTTGTGCCTCTCTGGTAAGACAAGTTTAATCATGCCAGTGATGCTGATACAAACTCTCCTAGAGAGCAGTGAGACTCCCCCTGCCAGACAGGCTGCCGCTCCTTGCTAAAGCAACAGACAATGAGTACATGTGTACTATGAAGTTGTTTTAACTCTTACGTTCTGGGTCCTCTATCTGTAGAGTAAATCTGGACTCTCTTCTCCTCTCCTTTATGCAACCTAAAGTTTTCATCATTTCAGTACCAGAATTCATGGTTTGCACAGGAATGGGGGTGGGATGGAAGAACAGAATAGCTTTTCCCTCAAGTATTTTGCAAGGTTATTCAAACAAAATCAGAGGAGCAGCAAGAAGTAGCTTGAAAATATGTATGCCATTAAATGAACCCCCAGGTTTCATTATGCAGTCTACCTCTGAGTCAGTGACAAATCCCTTTCTATCCATCTATTTGAAAAAAAAAAAAAAAAATACATATATTAACCTGAAAAAAAAATAATAATAATATGAAATATAATGCATTTTGACCAGGAAGTATACAGAACAAAAGGCTCTTTGGAACAGCACCACTGTTTTCCAAGCCTGAAACACATCTTAATGATCTTTATCATTCTATCTTGTAGTGTTTGCAGCTGTGAAAAGTGTAACCTAGATAATAAGGATGTGATAATGTTACAGAAACCTGCTGGCACAAGAGCAACTCCTCTGACAGCTAATTTATTCCACATAGCTCAATCATTATTCCTTATTTCTCTGCTGCAAGATTTAGTTTGCCAATTAAACCGATTAATGGAAGTCAAACATTTCACTTCGCACAAGAAAAAAAACCTCCAGGTTCTGAGATGCAATTTCCAAATATAGTTCACAATTTGACCTTTATCTTCTGAAATTCAGTTCTCATATGCAGTATTTCTGCATTTCCCACTATATCGTATTCTCCTCCATCCATGTGCAGATGAGTAACCATACCTGTTGTAAGTTCTCTGAGTAACATTGCTTTGTAAGGGACTGCTCAGATTTCATAAGTGCTGCCAAAAAGTGCGAGGACAGGTTCTCCCCTCCTCAGCTACTGGGTGGAATGACACAAGGAATAACTGACATCTATGCTCTCACCAGCAAGGAACACATCTCATGGAGCTCTCTGCTATGCAGCTAGACTTTCTTCTGAACACTGCAGCAAATCAACTCACAGACTGATTTAAAATTGAATCCGGGTAGAAAACACCTTTCTCGTCGTGCATACAGGTTGAATTTTCCAGAAGTTGTTCAATCCTGAAATAGGCTGAAACATCAGTATCTCAAAAATAGATTGAAAAGGACATACCTAGATATGAAAATAAATGTCTAGGTCTAAGTATTTTGGACTCCTTATATAGGCATATTTTTTCCCCCATTTTTCACAAGCCTTGTCTTTGCTTTTTAACTATAACTGACTGGCTTCTCCAAATGAGGTGAAATTTCAAATTTGAACACCAGAAATGTTTGGTTTAGAAAATATCAAATACATGATTTCTGTATTTTTTTTTTTTTGAGAAAACTTAACTGGATAAAAACAAACAGACAAACCTGCCCAAAATATAAGGGGTCTTCAAAATGGTGCAAGTTGAAAAAATAATAATAATAATTAAAAAAAAAAAAAAACACAAATTAAACCTAATATTTCTCAGTTCTCCTAAGAAGCTCCAGGCCAGCACTACATCTGGGAATGATCTTTGTTCTTCCATCAGTTTCTCACGGATAAGGGCTGTCACACTGTTACTGACCCCTCTCAGACATACAGCATGAGCTACCCCATGGTACTAGACGCACTACACTCAGAGCTAATTTCAAGTGCACAGAGGAGCTATCCAGAGGACAGACACCTCCCCAGGATCCTTCCTCAGGCAATAATACAGCTTCCTCTGCTGGTGGAGAGGTTTCCAGGTGCTGTAATTCACTCCAGCTCTTATATCCTGCCTCCCAACTCCTTGAGGACCTGTTTCAACCCTAACTGATACATCCTCTTTCTGCTACTGACTCTAAGGCCAACTTTCCGGAAAAAGACAAACACAACTCAGGATTCCATTCCAACATGTGAGTGCCGGGGAGCTCGAATCTTTATCCACCCACCAGAGTCGTACTGCCCCAGCTTAGTGGAGAGATGACACAAGCACCCGGGCTCCTTTCCATGACTAGAAGGACAAAGCTAAGCCTGGATCAATGAGGAAAAATTTATGTCTCCCTGTTTATGGACAGAAAGCTCTGAGCACATTTCTTTCTACTTCTTTTGAATTAATAAAAGCCGTGATATAATTGTCCTTGGGAGAAAGGTAAATGAGGGGGAATAACAGATGTAAAGAATCATCCTGG
Source organism: Alectura lathami (assembly GCA_013399715.1). Lineage (NCBI taxonomy): Eukaryota > Metazoa > Chordata > Aves > Galliformes > Megapodiidae > Alectura > Alectura lathami. The sequence goes on along the minus strand of VXAV01006803.1, from coordinate 222,738 downwards.
CACAGCAGTGAAATATATCTACAGGAATCAGGGCTGTTAATTTGCCTCTATAGCATCCTTATAGCTGACTTTCACGATATTTTGGTGGTAAATACCATTTCTTCTTCGTTATGACAGGGCATCCCAGCTGGTGATTGATTTGGTGCTGAAAGCTACTTAACACAAGAAATGCTCTTCCTTGTGAAAGAGCCTTTTGAGCATGTTTACGAAGTAGCACCTTGTAAGAATTTCTTTGCAGATGCAGAATGCTGTTCCTGTAGGGATTAAGAACATTCAACAGGTTTCCATTTCTCGTTCAAGAACCCATATAAAAATGGGTTCTAGAGAAGAAAAGAAAACTGATATATTTCACCCACTACTGAGCAAATGATCCACCACCACTTCCCCAGCAATCACAGACAAAATGAATGTTCAAACTAACAGTATAGCTTCTTGCAGCTCCAAATTACTTGGAGGCACCTCAAGAAAATGCAGACTGAGACTGATCTTTCAAGTGAAAGAACATGACTAACCAAAATGGAAGCAGACATGGCTATAAGCAAGATGGAAGCGTTAAAGTATTCCTAACCTGCTGGAGAATATTTGTGGAATTGGGTATACAGGATTTTCTGCTCAAAGCAGCAATGCATACACCGTGTGACAGACCTTCAGGTAAGTAAGTCACAGCAGTCTAGACTGAATTCTACAAGTCTTTCTTCCTTGTGGCCTAAAATGGTCTGTTGCTAAGAGACCTGCAAGTCACTGCTGCTTTTATGTATACTTCAGAAAGAATCACAGACCTGACAGGCTTTGAGACTGAACACTGAACAGATTAGACCATCTTACACACAAGTCAACATAGCTCTGCCAGTTAGTGCAAGCTGGTGCCAAAGGCTTTCCCACCTTCTGAGGACATCTGCAATCACATAGAGCAAGATTAATCCTGTTGACAGTAAAGGCCGTGACTGAAGATGATTTAACCTTCCTGCGTCGCGATCCGCTTACGGACCACAAAATCCAAGACAGAAAATCATGCTTAGAAATTTGTTCATTAGTGGCCTGGATCAGAAATACTTGTGCAAATTGGCAGCTGGGCGTCCTAAAATCTGAGGCCTTCAAGGTGAGTTCCTAGTCAAACTACCACCTGCTTGCATTATTTATGCAAACTGTATACATGATGGCTATATTAAAGTACTTTTGCTGCACTGGTGGAAAGACCAATCGCATCACAAGAGTTAGAAAGATATTTTCTGTGATTCTGCAGGCAGCAAGTATTTCCCTAACCCTACAACAGACCTCATTACTTGGCTCCAGGCTTATTTCCTACAGCGGTGCCTTGACACTGTGCTTCATTCAATGTCTGTGCTAAAATAGGCTTCTGCTAGAGGTCATAAGGAGTCTCACAGCCCAGGTTACATGGCCTTGGTGGGGTCTTGCAAGAGGTGCAAGAACATGTGCTCTTTCAAGCAGGGCCAGTGGCAGCAGCAGCTAAGCAATTAAAACCGGAAAAAAAGAAAACAGAAGAATAAAGCTAGAGGATAAGCTACAAAAAATCAAACTGAAACTTCAAAGACACAGCTGGGAAAAAGAAGGAATAGATTTCTGGAATCCATTCTCCCATCACATTGTACAAAACAATATAAGTCTCTTGGGATCCCAGAATGCGAAGAGTTATGTGCCTTTAATTTTTACTTAGAAGTATTAGAAGGTCCTGAGATCAAACTTTTCTTTGGTTTCTTTGGTATAGTCTTGGAGGCAAAGACCCTGCCACTCTTTCACAGAAATTCACTGTGTGTGACTTTCTTCTTCATGCTAGTCCACTTTACAGAAGGAAAGAGATAGAACTACCCTGACTTATCCCCAGGGACACGCAACACTGGAAATAGCACCCAGGCTTCGTAAAAGTTCTTAGTACTGTTACATTTCATGGAAGTAATAGAAGAATCTATAAAATGTGTGGAACTGTTGTGAAAACATCTCATTTGTTTTCCCTGTATCAGTCCTTTTTGATTTTCGGTCCACTATGAAGGCAGAAATTTTTGAGGAAATCCATTTGAAGCCTACACTGACACAAACAAACAAAAAAAGTTTCAGTTTGACACCAAGCCTCTGAGAGAAACAAAATTTCTAAGGCACACACATACTCCAGACAACTACGGAGAAATACAGAGGTCCAACCACTCTTAATTAACTTCGGACTTTAACCAAATATCTAAGTCCTGTTTCATACTTTCTCTGAGAATAAAATTCAGCTTCCATGCGTAGGAAAGAAACACTAGTCTTACTATGAAAATGACAGGGCTTTGCTCGAATGTTTATAAAATTAAAAAATGCACACAAAAACAACACAACAACAAAGTTGTCCATGTCTCAGTTCCGCAAGGCTTCAGATTTGCAGGTTTAAAACTTAGGACTTGCAAAGAAGAAAATGGTTCCAGTGTTGAACACAGACTGCTTTGGATATTTTGGCTTTTGGCTCTTCTATTGTTACAGGGACACAGACAAACCTCTGAAAAACACATCTTGCCTTATGGTCTAAAAACACAAAGAATTTTTAAGCATACAGTTTGTACAGTTTGTAAAGTCAGAATATATTTGATGGCATGTTCTGACAATTATGTCAGAAGATGGTTTAGACCCAAATCCATGTTCAAGGGGAAGTCCTGTCCCATCTCCCAGATCCTGGTGCAAGCAGCAGTCATCACATACTAGCTGAGCTACCTGAAAACCAGTCCTGCAACAACTAAATATTAATCTACATCTGGATCATCTCCCTGGATCCTCCACAGTGGGGCTCAGCTAACTGTCTCAGAGGGGGCAAAGATGGGAGAGACTGACAAAATCCTCCAAGTGACAAGTCCCTCCTCATCCAGAAAAGTGCTGTGTGTGGTGTCATGAGATGAACATTATCAGCGTTACATCTATTAACCACATGTAAATCCCTCTCTTTCTGTTTACCAGTGTTAGTTCTGGCCTCTCTTCCCAGAAATACAGCTTCCCACATTTAATCTGGAAACTTCCAGGTGCAATGGCAACCCCTTTCGAATCACTGCAGAGGTTAAAAAATGAGCCTCAGTCTTAGGCAGTTTTTCTGCCCCTCAGCCCCCCTTCTTCTTTGCCACAATTCAGAAGGGGGGAAAGAAAAAGAAAAAAAAAAAAAAGTTAAGTAACTGCATCTTCCTGCTGCTGCTTCAAGTTTCTTCTTCTTTGTTATTCACCTTTGGAAGAGAACAAGAACTGTGAACTCTGAGAGGAAGCAGGAAAGCTGGTTACTCTACTGAGAGAGTTTCATCTGTTCCTTGACAAAGCCAGGTACATTTTTTTCTGGGTTTGGCTGAGACACCATGTCTGCTACCACTCTGCTCATTGGCCCAGCACCTCCAGCAGTTATTTTGCTAGCAGCATCAGGTCCTGAGGAAAAGACTTAATATTACATATTTTGAGGAGCTGTAGTTTTCCCTGAACTTGATGATTATGGAGCTTCAAGGTTTCTGAAAATATACATGTTTTGCTATATCTTGCCTACAAAATTTCTCTGAATGTGAACTGAAATTTCATACCAAATCAAAATGTCCTATTTTATTATTTCTCTAAGACAGTTTGGGGCTGGATCTTTGGAATTTGACCAAAACGATTCCTGAAGTCATGGTCTTGCATTTGTAATAATCTTAGAACAGCAAATTTGTAAAATGTGATATACAAATCAGAGTGGCATGTTTACAGTTATGGTTGAAAACTTGGAATAAAAGAGAAATATTCTGAACTGAGAAAGCAAAATCAAAATTCTGTGGTGAATCTCAATATCTCGGTAACCACATTTGGGCATGATAAAAGGGCTGATGTGTTCTTTGATACTTGATGCTTCTCCTCCGATGACAGAAAGCAAAAAATCCATGATATTTTGCTAATTAATCTGAACATTGCATTTAATAATCTGAATAACCAAATCATAAGCATGTATTATTCTCCAAGCATTCAATGCACAAAAATGATGAAAGTGTTTCTTTTAAAGTCAAAAACAAGTTTGTTACAACCTAGATACGAGGACTGTATTACACAACTGTACTGATGCATTTTGCATCAACACTAAGGTCCAGAAAACCCTGATCCGAGCAGGAGTCAGAGTGGTGTGAGAAGCAGCACCTTCATGACCACCTTCAAGAAACGATACTGTATTTGGGCCAACTGTAAGAGACTACATGACTGAAAGAACAGCTTTGACCAGTAGATACGGTTTCATCAGGGTTTTAATTTGCCTGTTTTCAATTAGCTTGTTTATTTTACCACACATACTCTCATTTGAAGTTGTGGTTTTGACACATTTAAATACCTTTTGCTAATGAGTAAATGAGAGCCTGACAGATCACATGCAAATCTTACTCCATGTGAGCACTCTGCTCCATTTTTCCAGCAGCATCAACTTGGGACATCTGAAAAAACACAGGACATAGATCTCCCTCCATGGCATATTTGTGGTAAGGAGTTGCTGGGTTGGCCGGTTGTTTCCACAACTAAACCAAAATAATTATATGTTAGGAGAAAAATATCTTCCTATCACAACAATCCAAGTAAAAATTTATGACAGATAACATGAGAAATCCATCAACATTCAGACTTTACAGAGATATGCAGAGAGACCGATTGATCAGCCTTGGCCAAGCTGATGCTGCCTCAGCCATAAGTCACTGTACCTACTGAAACACAATGGTGAACATGGCCAGGAAATTTCAGCAGTTGCTTTGTCCTTAAATATGAATACTACCTGTCCTTACTAACATGATCAATAGATTTCCATCTTCAGAGTGCATTGCGTTTAATAAATGCTAGGCACAAACAGGCACTGAATTCAGAATTGTCTTTTCACCTTGTTATGACATAAGTGCCTACAAAACACAGTAAGTACAAAACACGTCCTCTATAGCTTTATACTTTTGCCCATGGGAAATGTGAACAAAGGGCAACCAGATCACATTTGTCCCCTGTGTGTTACAGACTCAAAGAACAGAAAGTTTCCCTGAGTTTACTTCAGGCTTGTAAGGCTAACCCAGGTGGGACCTGAATCTGTGGCTGCAGGACAGACGTGTTACAGTTCTCAGGCACGTTAGACAGCCAGTCTCTGCTCCGGTGCTTCAGCATGTTATGGCCTACATGTTTCCCCTGGCTGTGGTGGGGGGTCACCTGTGAGAACCATCCCTGGCTTCCTACACAGGGGACAAAGGTACTTTCACTGAACTGTGTTCAGGGAGAAAGCACCGGCACTTCCTGCATAAGGCGTGCTCAGCAACAGGCCAGCTGTGAGCACCCTCTGTGGCACCAAGTCTGGAGAACAGCCCACCTCACGCTGCAGGTACACAGACAAAGCTCTCTCTAGAGCCCATCGGTTACAACAAACAGACCCCCATAGCCTGTAACGGCCTCTGTGGCACCTAACTCAGAGGCAGACTTTTACACCGTGGACACCAGAAGTCAGGGAGGCAAACCCCACCAAGTACGTGTGCGTCCTCCAGCCAGAGCACCCGTGCTGCCCGTGTGCCAGCTCCACATAGCATTTGCTAACAACTCCCGTGGTGAGCAAACTCACCTTGCTCAACCCCTGGTTCCAGTTTGGAAACGCAGTATTTATTAGCATCAACACATAAAAATCTTCGTTCCAGTTATATCTGTATTGAACAGTGGGAAAAGGAGTGTTTTGAATTTCACTGTTATGTGTTATAAGTGAAATTAATAAATCTCAGTATAAGAGTTGTGTGGCAAAAGATACCACATTTGCTTGCAAGAAGCATACTCCCTTTTACGGTCTCAGGCAAACCAAGTGTAAGCCAATCATTTCATTTTTTAATTCCTCACATGTTACATACACATGGATACATTCCCTCAAGTGAATCCAGTGAGCTTTCAGTTCCAAAACACGTAAGACACAGGACTCAGATTTTGCCGCAAGCCCTTTCCCTCAACAGTTGCCAAAATAAAGAATAAAGAAATTTCTCCTGAAATTGTGCTTCAGAGAAAGTTAAAACATTTCATACTACAGAGAGTAGCTAACCACAGAAGATTCCCTTATTTCAGGAAAAGAGAGACCAGTTTCACTTCCTTTTAGAAACTCTGACAGTCTAAAAGGAGTCTAGGTCATGTTCAGTTGTGCATATTATTTTAACAGATTGTCTTCACAGCAGGAGGGATCTTCTTGTTTTTAAAATAAACTCTTAACAGCTTCAATTGTGGCCACCTACAGACCAGATTTCATGCAAAATCAAGAGTCCATGCTTGAAAGGGGAAAAAAGGAAACGAGACAAAAAGGGAGCTGTGAAAAGAAATTACTAAATCAGTAACTAACTGTAAGATGTAGGGATCAAAACAAGCTGTAACTTCACAAGGGAAATAAAACAAACAAAAAACAAAAGAGCTAATAAAAGGAAAGTGAATTACCTGTATGCTTCTTTTAAATACACAGAAAATACATTTTCCGGAAGGTCTGCCTGCTGCTGCTGGGCTTCTAGTACAGCAGCCTTCCTAAATGTAGTTTTGATTTCAAAAGAACTGGAGATGTTCCCAGACACAAGGTGGGGATGCAGATCTTCTCTTACTAAAGGAAGAAGCAGCAGTGGCATTCCTGAAAATGTGTGGAATAAGGCACCTGAGCCAACCACTGACAAACCGATGTTAGGCACTGATTCTGTGTTGTGCCTTTCTGCTTCAGTCTTGGCAGTGCTACCAAGTCCAGGGCGGCCATTCACATCTCAACATTTTTAGGACTGAGGCTGTACTGAAACCAAAGTGTGCCTCAGCTGCATGCATCGCCTCAGTGTTTTAGCTCAGTTCCTAAAAAGGAACGTCCAAACCAACATGGAAATTCAGGTAACAGAATGTAATCTGACACCCAGATTAAACTATTTTGGAGAGAGAGGTCAGTTTTCAGCACGGTGTGTGAGGGCATGCATTGACAGATGGGAGAAGTTGAACGTGGGTAGAAGGCAACAGAAAATGGCGAGACTTCTCCTGTTGGTAGCTGAATGGATTTATATTGGATAAAAACCCCTTCATCCCGCATGTAGCCTGTTTGTTCTTGGCTTCTAACTTCCAGGAATATATGCAACACAAGTTCTGGCAGTTTACGGGTGAATGTGATGCAGGAGGCAGCCCGACAGTGTTCTGCTCACCAGCCCCTTAAATTAAGTGAGCCTCAGAGAAAGCACACAATGGTATGACAAGAGTACTCTGCACGTGAGCTGTCACCACCATCCAATTCAAATGAGATCAAGGACCTTCAAACAAGTGAAGATATCTTTTGGTGAGAGGAAAAAGATTAAAGGTATTCTGATAAACAGGAAAAAAAAAAAAAAAGTTATAAAAGCTATCAGATACAGAACTGCTTGACTGGGGAAAGACAGGTATGGGCATTTTTTTTTCTAGTTTGATTTTATTTTCATCTAAACAAGCTAATGGCCCAACCTGTATCTGTACTTTATTGAGAAAATCTCTTTCAAGTCTTCTATGATATGTCAACTTAGGAAGTGCATACTCACATGAAAAGACCTGCAAATAATTTTGCATTTTAGGTGACCAACTGACTCCTCACTCTTTGAATCAATAAGCAAAAGGTATTCTGGCATTGACTTTACTGTCTTGTTTATTTGAAAAAACAAGATTTGAGAGACGAAGAAACATAGCTTATACGAAACACGTGAAAAGCAACCTGACAAACAAATCAACATATCAGCCAACAGAGTTAATGGAAGTATAAAAGCTAGATAAGCCCTGTATAGCAGATTTGACAAATGGGAGAAAGTAGTATGCTGATGGGAAAAAAAAAAAAAAAAAAAAAAAGGAGAAAACAGGAGAAATAGTGATAATAAAAATTCAACCATTTTAAATCCCAGAGTGCCTAAGAAAAGAAAGGTGAATTTGGCCACATTTTCGGAAAAAGGGTTGCTCAGCAATAGCATTGGAATTAAAAATTCCACGTTTCTTCATCTTTCCTTTTCTTACAACTCTTACATAATTCCCTGTGCATGGCATTTCTGTCTCTGCTTTGTGCCTTTCCTGCATCAGCAGCAAACATAGCTGTAAAAAAGGAGAAAAAAAAAAAAAAAAGAACAAAAACCACCACCACACTTTTCCCAAAACAACTTCCTGCTGAAGGATGTACTTCTGGGTACAGAGACCATTGTGGGTACTCAGCATCATGAATACTGCAGCCAGTTCCACAATACAGCAGAACAAGCAGCCACCATTATTTCTATCCACATTAAACACTCTTGAGTTTTGACCAACATCATATCCCATTTCACTCAGATGTGAAGAAATCAATACAGGCATTACCAGCTGATCAATACATACGCAAACAACAGGGTTCTCATTTGCTCTTTGGTGGTACTCTATCAGGCAGGGCAGCTCCATCTCTAACAACCACTGACATATGGGTGCTAGAAATCCAGACCGATGTGTGACACCCAGCGTGCCACCCTGTCTGTCTCTGAACTGCGGCAGCGGTCGTCCTGCCCCCCGCAGAATGCAGGGGCAGACGCTTGTGTTGTGCCATCTCCACTGAGCATCTGACTCCTCCTGAGGTGCCTCACTGTTCATAGGCAATGCAGCTGGAGTGGGGAAGCCCTGAGTCAGTTAACCAGGATGTAGACGCTATGTACACAAGGAGAACTAAACGTAGCATTTCCCAGGAAAACTCCACATACCCTAAAAAAGGAAAAAATCATGACTACTTGAGATGTCCCTTTTATTCACGAAGGAAGCTGCTCTGACCAGCAATGTTATACTAAGTTCAAGGTGAATCAGTTTTCTCTCATGACAGATGTCTGCACAAAATTGTTCCCAAATAGCTGCCTTCAGGCTGTTCCCCTGACTGCCACAGACCCAGAACTGAACCACAGAAGCCAGCTATTAAGTTGGAAGCTGCCCTAAGGCAGCCAGCTGAGCAGGGAGTTCTCTCTGAGCTAGCAGAGAATCCTGAGGACAAACCTGGCATCTCATCCTTTCCAGAAATTAAAGCTAGAGGAATATACCTGCCTTTGAGGACTCTGGTCCCTGTTTCTTCCTTCCCAGCCACTTCCTTTAACCACTCTCTTCAAATGCCAAGTAAAAGCCTCACCTTCCTTTCTTTCAAAAGTATGAATGCCGTCATCTTGGTGATCCTTAGTATCTGAGTGTTTAAAGTGCTCACAGAAAAAATAGTGCAAGCGTGTTAATTTACCATCTCTGCTTTACAGTCTCTCATCTGCTCACTCAGTCTTAAGTGACTACTGTACCAAAGAGGCCACCTTTATCCTTAGAAACTGGGCTGAGGGACTCTCGCTGGCTGGCATCATCCACCAGCCGGACCGGGGTGCGCACCCTGGGATCTTCAGCCTTTGACAGAGACCCTCTCAACACATGCTGTTGAGTTTGGCAGGTCCTTCACCCAGAATAAGGCACTCAGCCTGAAGGGACTGACTCAGCTGACCAAAAAGTGCTGTACACCGAAGCATAAAAGCTCATCTAACATCTGCAGTATTTCAAATGGTGAGTGAATAAGAGAAGTAGTAAGAACTTCTGGAACTGTGCTAGGATCTGCTCAACCAGTTTTGAAAGTCACTGTCTGGAAATGAACTGGTTGCTCCACCTGTTGGTTTTTGTGTTTTGTTGTTGTTATTGTTGTTGTTTTCCTTTTTTTTATTTTTCCCCCTGGAAAAAAGTCAGTATGTTTTCAGATGGCACTTTGCAAACCTTGCATAAAGCCAGCTGCACTCCATCGTATCAAGTTCTCTTTTGGACTGATTCTCTCAGAAAAGTTTCATCGGCTCACAAGCAGCTAGGTTGTATTTTATTTCCCCTTAGGATTCGCTATGTGTCAAGTAAGAAATTGAGACTAAACAAGAAGACGTGGAATAAAGTTTAAGCACCTCTGCTGTGAAAGCTGTTAAATGAGAAACAGGCATTGCAGACTACAAGTGTCAATTAGGTACTGGCTCCACTGGGAAACGACATTTCCACATGGCTTCTGCCTTCTGGTTTGCTGTTGATAAATCTGGGCTTAGAAGAGTTATTGTCTAGTCACTTGCATTCCTGATGTCTTTCCTACATAGGCCTGTCCGCACAGACATTTTACAGCTAAACTTGTTTGTCCATATAATTTTAAATAAATCAAAAAATTCAAACAATAGAATGAAAACATCCAATTGTCTCCACAATTACCACAAATGTGGGGTGTTCTGTTTTCAGAATAGAGTAGTGATTTCCAAAATCTCTAGCTTTTGGCATCCAAATATGAGTATTTCAGTGAGATCTGAACTGTGATTGACAAACAGGTGCAAAGCAGTCCTGAAAGTCTGCCTTACAGATTTTATATTGCATTGCCTTTGCAGAAAGAAAAGGAGTTTGAATGACCAGGAGGCAAAATATCCAGCAAATGCTTTACCAAGTCTGGTGAATTCCAAACACTGAGCATAAATTTCACAGGTTTCCAGAAGTGCTTTCTAGGAGCTTGACTATTTCTTAATAACAGCCTCTCCTATGTGGGGCATGTAATTGCTGTGAAAGTGCAATGGCCCTACCTTCCAGCAAAGAAGGGATCAGAAGGGAATTATCATCCCTGACAACACCGCTCCAAGAGTGGCTTTCAGGGATGGGAGACGCTCTGTTCCAAACGCCACAGAAGACAGATTGTTAAAAGGTTTTAAGCCCAGAGCAAGAGGCTTTGCAACAATAACAAATCAATCTGTAGACCTAGCTTATGAAAAATGGCTGATTGACTCCTGAGCGGCTGAAAAGGTGTAACTGAAATTGAAATTTGGTCTTCTAATTCCACCTCTGTATGCTATTGTGATTCCATCAGTCTCCTTTCACTACTCACTCCTGGACTCCTCCAGCCTCGGATTTATTTTATTTCATTTAACCCTGCACCTACATCTGAAATCAGGAAAGAAATCTTTTCTTGCAACACGTGGTGCCATGCCATTGTGCTTCCTGAGGACAAAAAACACTCTCCTGCACCAACCCCAGGATAATTGGAATGCAATGCCATCAACACTACAATGGATGTTTCTGTTGCTTCCACATGGAATGTGAATTTGACAAGCTCCTGCAATAACAGCAAACATTTCCAACAAATTTCAGAGCTAATATATTCTGATCCCTACCGAGCAAATTTTGAGAAAGAGTAGATGTATCAACTTCCAGCTAGGGACTGGCTAAAAAAGGCAGAGCTTTCCACAGAGAGGAATGTAACAGTGAAGATATAAAGGCAGAGAAAACTGATTTTCCAAATATTCAAACATATGGTGCGCCTAAAGCAAAGCTAGCATTCCCTCTTCACAAATGCCATGAAATTGCAAGAAAACTTGGGAAAAATAAGTTGAATTAGAGCCAAGGAGTTTGGCACTGGGCCTATTCCTGACACAAATTAGAAATTGAGAGTTTCCCTGCAACATCTCCACCTCTCCACTAACACAGAGGACAGGGAAGCCTGACTGAAACCTCATACATAGCACTAGCTACAGAAATTAACAAAGCACATGTTGGCTCAAACAGGCGGGGAGGCATGGACAGAACCACAGAGAAGCCTCAGAAACTCTGCAGGTAGAAGGAATAAAGTATGCAGATTCAGAGCTGTGCAGGAATGACAGAGGGTGCTCCAGTAAGGCATGCTAACATACGAGTTCCTCTTGCTCTGCAGGGACCATTGAGTAAGGGATTCTTGGTTAAGTGTCACGGTGGAAGAAACACAGTTATGTAATGGGATTTCTCCTCCTGCGTGCTGCCACTGTTCAGAATACAGCCAAAACACACCTTGCTGGAAATAGAAGTTCAATACGCAGTGCAGCAAAAGACAGCCAGCAGCCTATGCAGTTCCGTTTGGTTAAGCCCTCCAGGTAACTAATTTCTATGCCACAGAACATGAAGTTTCTGCGTTTGTAGACAGACACAATGAAGCCCTTACAGTGTGCAACAGACATTGACTGACTAGTGAAAAATTACGCTGTCTTAAGGTTTGATTTGGAGTTTGCTCCTTCCATTAATCCAAGATAACTGCAATGCATTTGATCTTCAGATCTAGTACTCCGTCCATGCTTCTGGGAAATGAGCTACTGACATTCCTGGGTCAGCTTTGCCTACTGACTGTCAGCCTGACAATGAAAGCCACTTCTGCGTTCTGACCTATTTCATTATATTTGAAGTTACGTCAAAGGTGTCTGCAGTCAAAAGTGGCACTTATGAGATTCAAAACTAAGTGAACACTTTCAGGTAACACTGTTTACGGAGCTAAATGGTCAAGCACAACTTACTCACATGTTCATACATCAGAACCAGATGTTCACGTTGCAAGGTTTGAACTTGACAGCAGGGCATTATAAATACCACAAAAGACTAGTCTACAAGTTCCTCTCTCACATTTCAGGCTGCCTATTGTGACTCATCGATAACGGTCCATTCAGTTAGAAAAGAAAAGATATTATGCTATCTACAAAGTGGTATAGAAATTTAATACCGCCGTTACAATTTTAAGCTATGAATGCATACCAGACTTTCTCCAAAAGGGATTCTTTCCCAAGGTCATCCTTCTCCAGGAGAACTTTTTTTTTTTTTTTTTAATACCTGGAACTGACAACTTCCCAGCAATGAAGAATGCTCCAAGAAAGTATTTAGGCCCATGCACAGTGTTAAGTGTGTGCACAAGTCCCTATCGCCGTGACAGCTGCACGCATCTTTGAGGTACACACATCTTAGTGCTTTGATGGACTTCAATGTCATTTAGTTACAAAGTGGTTTTCTAAGATTGCCTCAGCACACACACCAGTTGTGTGTTTTTGTTTTGATCCTACACTTGGCATCTGAATGAGCAGATGGAAATAAAGAAAGAGTACTTCTACTGACAAATTGTGTCCTATTAGTGTGTGTAACAAGACACAAAATATTAGAAGCAATTCAAAGGTACTCACCATATGCTGCATACAATCTACAAACACTGACCTTGAATCAGCACAGGCAGTTCAAATGTATTAGTTAAAAATGAATCAAGCTGAAAGTCAGAAATCTCAGCCCTAATGCAAGATACTGCTTCTGGTTTTGCACAATAATTGTCAGCAGATCATCAATTTTTTGCTTTAAAGGAGAAAACCAGTAGAGGGAGGGAAAGAAGCTTTTACTTATTTTCAGCCACTTTCATTCCTCTGAAAAAAATCAGCCATGTTTTCTAGAATATCAGCCCTCCTCCTCTTCCTTGTTACTAAGGCTGTCATTCCTTACCTAGGTGGGCAGACTAGGAGGGAGCATATGGCCTATTTTGCTGCAATGAAAACCTTGCAATTATAGCAAAGAATTCCAATCATAAAACTGCAAAAGCGGCACCACAAGACTTTCATGTGAGTGCTAGTTCTGGTTGCCCAGCTCTCTTCCCTCCCTGCAGGCCTTTGCTCACAAGCCAGACAAATTACTGCTTCCAAATCCAATCAATAAATAGTTGACTATGTACTTTGCAAGGCACAAAAACAACATAGCAACACACTTACTAATATGATTAGGCTTATCAGTTTCTTCCTGCCTCTTTGCAGGGCACACACACATTAAAGCAGTTATTCAAGGCAAGCTATCCTTCATGGTCCTGATTCTTCCTGAGGTAAAACATTATCTTTCCTTTAAGGACCCTCCGGGGGCTTGTAAAGGCTGCCCAAAGCCACACCAATCTGAATTCAACACACTGCCCTTACCTTGTCAGACTCATCAGCAAGTTTTTAACTTGCCTTATTGTGGCTGTTCTGTGAGGTATAAGCAACTTCATATTGCTGGTGATGTTCTCTAAACAGTCTGACGCTAACTTTGCCTTCCCTATTGATTCTGCCCACTTGGCGACATTGATTTTTTTTCTTTTCCACATTTCCACTGTGATGGGGAAGCCACTGCATTTGCATGAGCTCCTTTTATCTGCCCCAGGATCATCTGTGGAGAAGCAGGCACCGTACTGTCAGTGGAATTGCTCCAGAGAGAGCAACTGATGTAGCTGGACTGCTTATCACACAGAAAGGGCAATTCGACACATACAAATATCTATGTCCATACATAGATAAAATACTTCTTAAAGTATTATTCCTTTCCGTGTTAAAAAATCACTTGCTTTATGAAAGAGATTGTACACAGAAATCATTCAGGTACGGCCACAGCATGTCATAGCTGCCTCTGGTGGCCCACACCTAACGGACTGCGTGTAAACTGTTCAAGGCTGTGCCAAGGCTAGAACAAAGTCAGTTTCAAACCAGGGAGACAGAAGTCCTTCTTCAGTCTTTTGTTTGTACCCAGTGAATAAATACTGAGAGCACCTGTGAATATTGCTTTGAAAACCCTGAAAAAGTTTCCTCCAGTTTTGAAAGCAGACAAATAGAATTGTCATTGAGAAAATGCTTGGGAAAGGTCCAGCCTATTCTGATGTGTCCCTTTTTATCATTTTCAAGACTTTTCCAGTGGTGTATACCATCAATGCAGAGACATGGGAGTGTGAAAGCATCATCCTCTCTATCTAGCTTTTAGAAAAGGAAACAGTTACTATCCCACCATATTTTTCTGAGATTAGGTGTACAAGAGTGAATGAGTCACAGAAATTCCCATGACACACCAAGTACTACAGCACAGCCTGGGCTTGAGAACACAGTCACTGGGCCCTCTACTCTCCCATAGCACAGCTCTTCTGTGAATGCATCTACTACCTTCCAGAAGATTACAAGTCTGGTACTGCAGCCACTGAGCCTTTGAACACCCTGAAGCAACTACAAAATCTTACCAATTGTTTTGAAAGCAGCAGCAAAAATTCAATAGTCTTGATTTGTTCCAAGAAAGACTCAGCTCCAACAAAACTCTTGCTGATTGCAAAGGGAACAGCAATACCTTCCCTGGTTCCTGAAGGAATGGTCCTTCCTCAGCTCAGAGCACAGCTCTTGCACATGTCCAGGGGAACCAAACCTCAAAACATTTCATAAGAAACATACAAAGAGACAATTGAGCAAGAGTTTAACATGATGGAAAATTTCCTTCCATTTAAAAAATGGTTATTTAATTTTGTTTCTCAAATGGCTAATAAAAAGCTTGAAAAATATGATTAGCAGGCTACCAGCAAGAAACAGAAAAGCCTTTGAAATTCTGAAGTCCTATTTTAAAATATGAATGGCCTTATCATATTGATTCATAAACAGATAATACATTCTGAAAATGGGGAAGGATTTGGTCTAGGATTCTTTTTGCCCTTATGCCTCTGGACAGTCAATTTTCTGCCTTTAACGATCACAAGAAGCAATTTCATGCCGTGTTTCCAGGTTCCACCCGATCAATCCATGCACTAGCATACCCCAGGAGAGGACCTGCTTATGCCTTTCCATATGCGTCATCCTTGCTGATTCCAGAGACTCAGTCACAGAAACATATCACCACTTCACCCCCACCAGTCATGTTTCCAGGTGCCCCTACCTCTTCAGCCACTGGAGCTGCAGCTTGTTAAAGGGATGCCCATCCAAGAACAGCACGGTTCACATCACTGTTGGCAGATGTTGGGAAGGAAGTTGAATAGGGAAAAGCATACCTGTGAGCATGTGAGGGTCAGGCACTTACTCTGAACACTGTCATAATTTTTCTAGGCTCCAACCATACACTTTGGATCGTAAGTAGGCACTTTTTTTTTCTCCAGTAAGGAGGCAAAAGGTCCCCATTAGCAATATTCCATTTTCAAGACTGTCTTTGCAAGTAGAATAAAATTTCATAGGGTAGTGATATCAAGTAATTTTCCATATTATGTAAAAATATACAGTAGATAAAAAATACACAGTAGCTAGTCTGAAAGCTATTCCCATTTACCTCAGCATATCTTTACATATTCTGTTCCTGCAGCAGTCTCACTGGTGTGTAAAACACAGAGGTTACTTGAAATGAATATTGTTAATTTAAAATGACATTAATAAGCTATTAGAGCAGAAAGGTAAGTATACTGTGGCTTAAACAGATCAGTCACTGAAGGCAAGCAGCAGCCCAGAAATGTTTTCCAAAAGAGGGACTCTGCTGGTGTTCTGAGCCATTTTGTTCTGAAGTGACATGATTTATGCAGTTTTCCTTCTCTAATGTAAACTCCTTGCAGCTTAGGGGCATTCTGTACCTTTCTGAGCCTCCAGCATTGTTGTAAGCATACACAGTCAGCAGCTCCCGTATCAGATTAACCCTAAACAACAAAACCCCAAGGAGGGCTGTTTGCACCAATGCCAATTCCTACAAAATGGAGCTGGCAGAGAGAGGCTGGATGCCAGATGGGGCCAACGCATCTCCTTTTCCACTAGGACTTGAATGCTTCTGTGTGTCGTAATGTTTCTTCCTCCTGTATTCTCTCCCTTCTACCTTTATTCTGCTGAATCCACTCAGGCAAACCAGATCAGACTTTAACAGTTGCTCAAAGATAAAAGGTCAAGAACATTCCAGAATATCTCATTTTCACCAGAATATGCTTTATGAAAGCAAGAAGTTTCGCAGAAGAAAAATTATTCTAACAAAAGATTTCTGTAGCAATTATGAGACTATTTATTTTCTTTCAGTAAGAAAGAAAAATCAGGGGGCTTTTATCTACTACTCACTTAACTAATGGTAAATAAAATGGGAGAAATACTCCAATTCTCAAAGGAACTGGATACTCGGGTACATTGAAACACCCCCTGGCACCTTTTTGCCTCTTTGAAAATTTTGCAGTTATCTCCCTGTCAATAATCTTTTGCTTTTCTTTGCTCCTGCAGATCCTCTGGGAGGATTGATCATAATCTAAAGATAAGATCATTCTCAGCATTTTTATTTTTTTAAAGATACTGCACATTTGAGTAAGTAGCATTAAAGTAGCATTGCTAAATATATATAAGTGCCTTAAATATTCAAAAGCTAACTTTTTTATTTGCTTTGGATAGTAGATGGCAAAACCCTACCCCTTGCACTGAGCTTAGTTTCTATTTCAAACAATTGAACAGTGTTCTTTTTTTCTACTTCTCAATTGCTTCTTCTGAATATTTAAAGGGAGAGAAAAATCCCTCTTGGACAATTAATTGTGACATACAGTAAAAAGAATCTTTATATTGTTATATTATTAATCTAAAATGAATGAGCATACATTAAATTGTAGAGTACAGCGGAAATAAAAATTAGTTAGAGAAATTCACATAGTAAAGGCATCTGGAAATTATTTCTTTTAAATGTTGTGAGGCAAATTATATTACGATACTTGGACAAATTGCAACCTCCAAAGAAAACAAAGACAGAAAGAAATATGTATTTAAGTGTCTATGAACCTACAAACAACACTAAGCTGTGTGGGGCAGTCAGCAGGCTGGAGGGAAGAGCTGCCATCCAGAGGGGCCCAGACAGGCTCAAGAGGTGGGCCCATGTGAACCTCATGAAGTTCAGAGAGTCCAAGTGCGTGGTGCTGCACCTGGGTCAGGGCATCCCAAGCACAAACACAGGCTGGGCAGAGAATGGATTGAGAGTACCTGAAGGGGACCTACAAGACAGCTGGAGAGGGACTTTCTGCAAGGGCAAGGGGTAATGGCTTCAAACTAGAAGATGATGGATTTAGATCAGACATAAACAACAAATTCTTCACAATGAGGGCGGTGAGGCACTGGCAGGGGCTGCCCAGAGAAGCTGTGGATGCCCCATCCCTCCCATCCCTGGAGGAGTTCAAGGCCAGGCTGGATGGGCCCTGGACAGCCTGACCTGGCAGGTGACAGCCAGCCCATGGCAGGGGGTTGGAACTGGGTGGTCCTTGAAGTCCCTCCCAACCCAAGCCATCCTAGGATGCTATGAAAATTTGATGATTTACTATGAACATCATATAAAAACTGGGGGAAATGTATTACAGAAGATTAGGTACTTTATAGGTATGCTTTTGGTATAAGAAAATGAAGTCCCTTTGTTATATGCCAATTGATTTCAAATACCGATTTCATATAATCCAAGCACCTGGGATATTTCTCATTTTTAAAAATTAATACAGGAAGCAGTGAGATAGATTTAGAAGTGAACACAAACACGTATTTGTAAAATAATTGCAGCTTATTGACCAAATCCATTAAAGGCACTTGAGACAGCAGCGTTACTTGACAATCCTCACTGGGTTATTGATTCTCTTCTCTGTCCCAAAAGCCCAGATGCTCGGGCTTTGTTTAGGGCACAGACAGAAGGCATCTTTTCATTGCCACTGCTCAAGCCGCTATAAGACATCACTCTCCTGTGCAACATTTGGCAGGAAAGTATTGGTATAGGGTGCTTGGAACAACAGAGGGCAACACTTTTGACTTAGAGGTGTGTTTGTGATTAGCACAGAGACTTAATGTCTGGCCTGAACGAATAATAGAGACTTCTCTAGATGCCTGTGTTGCCCTTGTATAGACACCTTAATTGGCCTGAAGGGCTTGCAACAAACTATACACCCAATGGCAACACCTTCATACTGCTTGCAAATAGGAAAATCCTGAAGTCTGAGCTTCCTGACTGAATGCAATAGATCCACAGACCTCTTCTCAAAAAAGAGTAGATCCTAATGCTGTGATAGTTCTGAGCTAAGATAAGGAGCACACACTTCAATAAACCAGTGTACACTAAGAAGCTCAGTGTGGCAGGAAGGCCAGGCTACAGTGTGAGAAAAAAAAATTGATACACAGACCTGCTTATGAGCACCCAGCTCATCAACTTGTCTGATTAAATTAACACATGAATCAAACCACAGAGCTGTCAGAGATGCTAAGAACCAGGTACCAGTATCACAGCAGAAAAGGGTCCCTTCATCACCCCCCTGCCCACAAGCTACAAACATGCTGCACAAGCTCCCAGGACACACGTTGTGGCAGTTACTGCAGGTCCCCGGCCTCACACGCTCATCATCCAGGCAGTAGCTCTTCTTGCTGAGTCTCTCCATAATGCTCACTCATCATTTCAGAGAAACATCACAGTCACCTGAGACTGAGAGAATTTTTCTGGGGAGGGATTTTGCTTCTGCAGCTTACTGAAGCTATTTCACAAACAGCCCACCATTTCAGTACAGTAATTCCTCTGCAGCTGCTGCAGCCCTCGGAGACGAGTTTGGTGTGTTACTTCTTGTTCATCCTGACACTGTTTGACAGAGGAATTCCCAGAGAAGTAGTGCGCTTTGTAATTCTGTGTCATGATGCAGAACAAGTTATCCACAATTAAAAGCCTGATCACAGGGTCTTGTTCTTCACATCCTTTTCAGCTGTGCAATTGCAGATCCATTGGCAAAAGCACACATGGGTTTGGTTTCAGATTAACTGTCAGGAATACAGTCAGACCTTGATCTCATTTTCTGGACATATTATCCATTGCACATCTGTTCTTCTGGAATAGAATTAACCATTTTATCACATCTCAGTGAGTAAGCTACAAAAGAACAGTTTTATGGATCTCTGTTTTCGCTGTACGTTGTGATAACATGTACAGTGAAAGCATTAATACAACTAGCACAGGTCCCACACCTCCTTACAGCTGTCTTTTGACAACTTGATGTCTGGCTGGATTTCCTTCAGTGCAGTCTAAGCAGTTTCAGCTAAGGAAAGTGTATCACTATGCTGTACAGTAACTACAGAATGAAAAGCACTTGTTCTAAGTAGGAAAGTGTATTCATATGCTAAACCATTTGCTGCTCCATCCAATATACTTTGTTGATTAGGCTGGCATTGGTCAGAGGCAACATGTTCCCAACAGAACTGAAAGCTCAGTACTGTTGGCTGCTCCGTTCCCATCTCCACACTGAACACCATGGGAGACAATCAGTGTCTAGCTCTTCTGCTGATAAGTGATCTGTTTCATCTGGGACAGCTTCTGTGGACACAACCACATAAAAAAAAAAAAAAAAAAAAAAAAAAAAAAAAAAGCTCTCCATCTCATATTGATCAAGGAACATCCGCTGAACACTATGAAATGATCACTACAGAAAGACTATCACGGCAAAACATAAATACAGCACTTGAACTGTCAAAAGTGGGAGAAACAAGAGGTCAGGCAATGGCAGAACCGTCTGTTCTTTGAATTAGAGAGAAGGGGCTAAACCAGGTGAGGTGGCCTTGCTCTCCAGAAGTCTAACAATACCAAAGAGAAGTGACCTTTAGAAGCACTCTAATTCATTAGCGCACTAGAGAACCTGCCAAACACAAGTCACCGTAAAATAAAAATGCACTTATTTTACTTACAGAGGTGGGTGGGAGGGAGAAGAACAATTGCTTTCTTGTAAAAAAAAAAAAAAAAAAAAAAGAGAGAGAGAAGAGGAGAGCAAAGTGTTCATTTCAAAATTAAGCGTATAGAGGAAAAAAGTAACAAGGTAATGGTACTAATTATGGAGAAGGGGAACTTAGGTCCCCATTTTACAAGCTCACAGTCTCTTCCTTGCATTCTAACAGGTACAACTAAGAGCAAATCTGCCTGATATTGGTACCAGGCAGTGGCATGAATTCTAAGAACTTCACTCTGTGACTTCCCTATTGGCCTACTTTGAGAGAAGTAAACTGCAAACTGAAAGACAGCACGGCATTTTTCAGTAGATGACAAGTTAAAAAGGTGGAGAAAGAAGTTTTCCCGGTACGTTATGTTAACACGCACAGTGAAAGCGTTAATACAACTAGCACAGGTCCCACATCGTGCAAGACAGCATGGAGAAAGGGTAACAGGTCCTCCAGGTCATGTGTGAGATCTCCTTAAAATGCAACTGTAACAACCCGTCTCCCTTCATTCTTCAAGCCAAACCGCAGACAAAATGAAGAGCTGGGGAAGCTGGGACTTAAACACTTTTTCACCAGATAAGCCCTAAGTGCTTTTTTTCTGGCCTGTGATATTAGCTTATTACTATTCTTCCTTTTGCATTACTGACAATGTTTTGAACCCTAGCATATTTCTCTAAGGAACAATGGCTGAGAACTGACTGCATGGCAACCAACAGCACTGAGTGAATGAACTAGCAGAAACAGTCATCTGAGCACCTTGGAGAATTCACATCAACAATATTTGCACCCATTTCACACTTTCTCCAAGTAAGTATACTAGAGAATGTGTCTTGGCAGGAACTGGACAAATGAATAGCGAATTACAAGCTCAAATGCAGACTATTTGCAGGAAGTAAACTCTGAATTTGCATTCAGGTCAGAATTGCTGGTGACAGCAGGTTCCATTCACATAAGCAGAAATGGGAACAGACTGTGGCTTCTCTGTCCACTTTCTGGCTATCAAAACACTCCCTTGGATGGCTACGGACCACACCTTACTCTATTAAATGAAATTAAAAGATGCAAGACTCAGAGCTGTTTCTAGGAAACTATGGAAAGAGACATCTGTCAGAAAGATGACTTGTTTCCAAATGGCCTGTCTAGATCTGGTACAGAGCCGTGTGTAATGGCATTAGTGGGTATTGGGAGTGGAAGAGAGCACTTGAAAGAAAGCAGTTGCTGTGAAGCCCTACACTACAGACAAGCAAGAAGTACTTTATAGCCAGCCTCTTCAGTTTCTGCTGTTTTTGAAAGGAAGCCAGACTCTTTGTACATGGCATATCTTCTTCTTTTTTCTTTCTTTTTCCTTTTTTTTTTTTTTTTTAATGAAATGGTAAACTTCATCAATTGTGTCTGCTTTACGCAATTTTACTACCCAGCTAGAAAAGAAATCAAGGGACTTCATAACGCTCGACTCCTCCTCAACCTCACAAAACTTAGGAAAACCAATGTGCTCTGCAAAGCTTTGTCAGGCTCCCTGAGGCTTCTTGAGCCTCTGCGCTTTCCACCACGGTAACTGTCTTCACTGCTATTTCCAGCGACTAAAGAGAATTCCCCCACTTCACTGCATTGTCACAAGAGATTAATGCACTGTGGGAGCTCAAAGAGTAGGAACTTAGTTGCCCTGTCTTTGTCTGAGGCAAGTCAGTATCTATGAAACAGCCCTCTGGCACCTAAGCTTTCTTACCACAGAAATTATCCCCTCACTATGCTAGCCCAAAGGTGATACCATGTCTTTTCTAGAAGCATCTAAAATCTTAAACTGTTTATAGATCTCTTAGTAAGATCTGACTACCTCTTCTCTCTGTGTTGTACAGCTAACATGACTCTTCCCCACCTATACCAAATGTACGTGAAAAGCAGAGCAACGCAGGTGCATCCCTCTTACAGTGCTTTGCCTGGGAGCTGCAATGATTTAGTTCAGCCGCTTCCCTCTGAGAGGAACCTGGGGCAGGCAGCTGCGATCTCTTCTCTCCACAAAGCAGGTTAACCCTCAGCCTGCCAACCACCATACTGAATTTCCACAGTGGCTCAGCCTTTTCAGTACTCAACATTGTAACCCCAGGAATTGCAGGTGATCTGCATCCTTTCGGACACCGCTTTTTTCTTCATTCTCAGTATTTCCCCTGTGTGCACAAATGCACATCTTCACTCAGGATTAATCACCATGACTCCAAGGCAGAGGAAAAAAGAGTTAAGGTTTCATGTAGACAGCAAACGTGCTGAGAAGCTTGAGCAGATTCCCTTGATTGAAACAGGGGGTTAGTTCACCAGTGCTCCAACAAATGGTGGAGACATCTCAAACTCCTTTAGGACACATAAAGCATTTAGGTTGCTATTAATGTCAGAACTGCCAGAAACATAGATCATATCTAAGAAGCACAGAGAGGCATGGAAATGAACAAAATGTAAGTATACAGAGGCTCCGAGTCAACCCATCTAACCAAGGAACTCGAGTTTGCTAGTTATCCAAGATCTTCAAGTGTCCTACATATCATAAACAAGCCAGAAACCCAAGCTTCCACAGTTACAAGAAAAGCTAGCTACCACTTCTCACTCTTACCTGCCTGACCTCGATTAATTTTTTCTTAAATGAAAATCAAAATACTCAGCAGAATCTGATGGCTAGGACTGCCCGTACCACATGCAGACTGTGGTCCTGCCATCTTAAGGGAACTAAAATCATGTCTCTCACATTCTGGATATGAGTTCTAACACTGTATTCTGTAAAATCTGAAGAGTAGGAAGAAGAATCCTCTTTCAACTATCTGGTGAGAAAGAGTGCCTGTTTCTAGAAGGATGTCCATACATATAATTTCAAGTTAAATTCAGAGCTAAGGACAAGATTCAGAAGAGTACTTGGTCTGCTCCAAGTAGGCACAGCAATACTCTACACTGAGTTATCCACAGTTTCCTGTGGACAGCTCAAAGACTATTATGTTCCCTCAGTCCGTTAGCCAGTACTTTCTCTAGTTAATGCGTTCATAGCACACACTTTAACAGGCTTCCTCTCCTGTCTGACTCAGTCCCCTAAATATCTTGTTTTCTTCCTGTTCTCCACCTACATTTCAGAGTCCAGTTTATTTTAAGCCTAGTGATATCCAGAAAATAAGAAAACTCGGGGGGAATGCTGTTCCATGCATATTTTAGCTTCTTGTGTCACTTGGATGTCCTAGGGGAACAGCAACAACTCTCCAAAAATAGAGGGAAGGAGAGAGAATGGAGGAGTTATGTTTCTGTTTGTATTAGTTATCATCTGAACTGAAACAGATGGAACACAGTAGAACTTTGAGGAACAAGCTTCCCTTGAACCAGGCTGGTAGAATATAGCTCCCTTCTGTGGAGACAGCAAGTCACACACGAGCACAGACTGGCTGATTTTTTCAGGAGCCTTAAGACGCAAGAGGAGGGGAAAAAACATTTCCTAATGATCTGACAAGAAGCATTATATAGATAGATGGAAGAAATGCTTGACTTGGTCTACCATTATCTTGCCATGAAATATCAATGCCTAGTGTTTCACTTGATGGTAGTCTCCCAGCAGTAATTTCTATTTTGGGGGGCACAAGCAAATGGCTCCCAAATACATTCTGCAATATGTTGAGTGTATGTTGAGGGTTTAAATTACCTGTGTATCTTTAACCTTAATCCATGGAGCAATGGAGGATCTGCTAGTTATTTATAGTTGGGCTGGGGTGAGCTGCTGTGAGTAGGGTAATTGAAACAGTATTTCAGCATGTCTGCCTCTAATTTGGGTAAAAGTCGTTGTTAGCTACAGCATAATCACAACACTAAATGGAAAATTAAAAAATAAAAAATGCATTCAACATATGCTTTTATATTGTGTTTTATGATCACATTTTATTTTATTTTTTAATGCATTTTCAAATTCTGTTGTTCCTTATTTTATGAGATCAGTGTACTTGCCTGGCAGCAGCTTGCTACATTAAAGCTCAGGAAAGCTGATCTGCTTTCTCTTATTCTCTGGATTAGCAGAGCTTTTAGCCTGAGAGCTGCTAAATTCCTTAGACTAAGAGCTGCGACCTCTTTCTAAAGTTTCTGTTACACTAAAGGATCAGCTCACACAATTTTTTTGTCCCTAAAACAATAATCCTTATTAATCGAAGATGTGATCTTGTTCTTTCCTTGAGCTGCTGAAGCAGCACAAAGAAATCTCAGAAGAATCAATCTATGAACTTTTCAGGCAATATTGTTAATTCTGCTATTACTTGTCATATACTATTTTTGATATTTGACAATGATTTCAGTTCAAGTGATCTAATGCTGCTGCAAATCAGGAGAGCTATGCCATGATTTACAACCATATCCACTACTACTCCTTTCAAAAGAGAACGTACACCCAGTACTGCCTTCGGATGTTATGTAAAAGTGCCTTGCAATTCCCCTGCCAAGTGACAAACGCTGATTCAATCCCCCACTTTTCCAGTCTTAGTGACTTTTGGGTGAGTCACACCCATTCTGTATTTTGGCAGGAGCCTGCTGACCCATAATTGCTTTTCTGTCTGCCCTCTTGCAACTTAACATCATAGGCTCCCCTAACTTATACTCTGCTCCCAGCACCCAAATCTATAAACTTGTAATAACTGAGTAGAAAATGACAGCCCCTTGGGAAACAGACTGATCAACAGATGTCCCAAGCCTATCCACACTTTTGCAGTCCCATCTGAATTCAACAGAGCAGACCACTGGGAACTATGAGAGGTTTTCCAGCTGTAAGGTAGGAAATAGTCATGGTCCACCTTGTGATCGAACAAGGACATGGAAGTCCTGGAGCAGATTCCGTAGAATGATAACACAACCAAGACAGCGGGAATCACTGTGGCACTGCTGGTGCTCCCACAACAGTTAGCACCACTGCTTAGGACTCTGGAAGCCCCCACTGCAGAGCAATGCACCAGTTTTAATGGCTGCGAACTAGGTTCCTTTCTACTACTCACTGCATGTACTTTGTCAGAGGTCCTCAAAACTGGTAAGTTTCTGTAAAAACCATCAAATGTGATAAAGATGTACTTTCCCAAGAAAAAAATTACTTCAAGAGAGGATTTTCAGCCTGCAGAACCTTCCTAGGCCAAACCAGGCTGCACTGCCAGGCAGGCATTAACTGTCAGACATGAGAGGATGCATCACCCCAGCAACAGAACCACCTCTCCTCAGCCATGGTAAGCTCTCCAGCTGCAGTCCTCTTCCTCTCATTCTATGCATTTTAAATGTTACATCTTACCTTGGGAGCCACTGAGACCAGAGTCCTAAATTGTGTCGTTTGGCTCAAACTTAAGTCCTCAAAATTAATTACAATCCAGTTCTGCTCTCTGTTCTTGCCATATCTGGCAATATTCTCTTTCAGAATCTCCCCCTAATATAACTGACATCACCATCACAAGACTGATAAAGCCCTTAGAGGAAGGGTTAGACTGAACATAAAAATTCAGTGTAAACTGGCTGGACCTGGGCGTCGTGATCGACGAAAAGCTGGCCATGAGCCGGCAGTGCGCTCTCGCAGCCAGGAAGGCCAATGGCATCCTGGGCTGCATCAAGAGAGGGGTGGCCAGCAGGGAGAGGGAGGGGATCGTCCCCCTCTACTCTGCCCTTGCAAGGCCTCACCTGGAGTACTGTGTCCAGGCCTGGGGCCCCCAGGACAGAAGGGATGTGGAGCTGTTGGAGCGGGTCCAGAGGAGGGCCACCAAAATGATCAGAGGGCTGGAGCACCTCTCCTGTGAGGAAAGATTGAGGGAGTTGGGATTGTTCAGCTTGGAAAAGAGAAGGCTCTGGGGAGACCTCATTGCGGCCTTCCAATACTTGAAAGGAGCTTACAGGCAGGAGGGGGACCGACTTTTGACACAGGTGGATAATGGTAGGACAAGGGGGAATGGGCTAAAACTGAAAGAGGGGAGGTTTAGGTTGGACATCAGGAAGAAATTCTTCCCTGAGAGAGTGGTGAGGCACTGGCACAGGCTGCCCAGAGAAGCTGTGGCTGCCCCATCCCTGGCTGTGTTCCAGGCCAGGCTGGATGGGTTCCTGGGCAGTTTGATCTAGTGAGCTAGTGGCTGGCAGCCCTGTCCACGGCAGGGGGGTTGGAACTAGATGATCTCTGAGGTCCCTTCCAACCCAAGCCATTCTATGATTCTATGACTCCATCTGGTTTACTACATTTGTAATACTACCCCCTCAAAGATAGTGCAAAACGTCTTTTTAGAAGTATAACTACAAGTTACTAAGCATTAAATCTTCCAATATTTATGCAGTGAGCATAATTCATGAAGTGCAGCCAGACTACCCAGCACACAATGGAGTCACCACAACAACCGTTGGCTAAAGGCAGACATTTCATTCAGTGCCATTTGCCATGTCCCCTTCCATACATACACAAACTCCCAAACGTATTTCCAGAAGGAAATTCAGGAAGTAAAACAAGAAATCATGCTGAGATGAGAGGTTCAGCCAAATGAATCAAAGGGATACATCCACCATCAGAACACAGAGGGTGACACGGAGGGCAACAAAGTTCTTGTATCTATTAGCAGCAAGTTATCACTTTTCTCTCTAAAGAGATGGCATTTGGATTTTTTTTTTTTTTTTCCAACTCCAACAATAACCTCTTCTATGAACAGAACAAAAAACTTTTGTAGCTTACTAAAGGGAAAAATACCATCATCTGCTCTATCCCAGTGAGAAGAGGTTACTTGCTTTCCTGGAAAGATTACAGAACAAGCACAACATCATACTAAGGGCACTCTGATTTATGAGTACCTAGAGACGCACTGAGAAAACCTAATCCCACGTAACTGCCGTGCAGAAGCTGAAAAGCAGCCATTTAACCTTTGGACTGCCACTGCTACACAACTTAAAAAAGCAGCCACATGTAGCCTTGAAATGATAGAAGTTAGAGTTGGGAAAGACCTGTTTTTCTATCACAAGGTCTGGACCACTCACTGCATCAGGAAGAGGACACAGGACAGAGGATTCACCAATTACAGATATAAAACCACATGTATTTCTGAATATGAAAATAATACTCCAAGGCAGACAGCTCCTCAGCTGAACAGCCAGTACTAATACATTTTCCTACTGTCCCTGACATGGGTTGATATTACCATGGGAACTACTGTTTCACAGCAGAGACATATTCTGAGGAGGCCAGAATATGATTTTACAGACACATGGGCTAGGGTGAACCCTGCCTTTAGGATTTTGTTATTTAATGGTAAATATACTGTACGCAGCTGCAGGGAGGGTGAGATGTTACTTGTTTAAACTAAAAAAAAAAAAAAAAAGCATCAACAACAGAGCAGAACTGGTAAAATTAAAGCCAGATGGACAGAGTTATTGAGGTAGTCACAAAGGCTCTGACACAGCTACCAGCACAGAGAGGAGGCACTCATAAGAACAGTGCCGTCAGGAGGACTGAGATCTTCACCCTGCAAAAGCGGTCTCTGCAGGTCACTTGGCAGAGCCTGTCTCAGATGGGTCTTGCTGCAGCTACTGTCCCTCTTCCCAAAGTCGCCACACACTAAGCCAGGCATTACAGATGAACCTTTTCAAACACTTCCCTTTAGAAGGACATGCATTCCCCAGACTGAGACTCACTATTTTGTCAGCACTCCTCCATATCAGGCTCCTTCTGTTCTCAGGGTAATGCAGCTGAGCCCAGACAGCTGCCAACCCTGCCTCCTGCTCTCTCTGCTATGGAGCCTGTCTGGGAAGCCAAAAAACCCTCTGAGCCATGAGGTGTACACCCTCCCCCCGAAAATAAACACCAAAAAAAAGAAAAATGATTTTCTTCTGTTTGCCTTTGTATGGTCTTCCTTCCAGAAAGGCTTCCTTCCTCTGTCCCACTCATTACTGCCATGTCCATACTTGTTTCTCACATCCCAGCATACTTCCTGCTGTGCAAGGCTTAGACTCGCTCGTACCTCAGTGCACATTCACGCGCAACACCACGTGGAACTGCAGAGAGGAGAACACATGAGGAGTCAATGACCCGACAATTTTCTGATGGATCAGGGCCTCAGGGAAGCTGATGAAAGAGCAACGTGGTTTGCACACCATACTGTTCAGGCAGATCATAAGAGAGATTTGCACCTAGAGAAAGATTGGCTCAAGTTCTAGCATACTGCAACAATTTGAGAAAATACAGAGAAGGGGCTTAGGAGACAAGTCACAGTGAAATATATGTCTTTTTTCTTCCAAAGTGAAGGTGAAAAACTTTCAAAAATTTACTGTGAAATTGCCAAACGACTGCTGTACCTGATAAATAAGAGATGGACCCCTGGAGGTGTATGGCGCGCAGATGCCAATGCATCCTCAAAATTATGAGAAGTTTTGTGCATTCTTGGGCCCTGCAAGTCCTCAACACAAACAGCTTAAGAGCTCTGCTGAACACGGGTGGGCTTAAAATACGCTTTAAATCAAATACGTGCTTACATTCCTTGCTGAACCAGAACCGAACCCCTGTGTGTTGGCACAGCTTCAGTTTTACGGAGGCAAAAAGTACACCGGGGGGAATGAAGCCGGTTTGTCATTTCCAGTGAAAACAACCAAGCTTACAAAGCTATCAGGGGCCACAAACATGAAGAAGAGAAACAAGGCCAAGATTTTTATCTGTTCTTGAATCATGGCAAAGTACAAAAGAAGAAACGGTAAGAAATCTTTCTTTTCCCCTGCTTTTCCTTGCTTGGCAGAGTGAGTGGGTGTACGCAGCTCCATTCAAATCGGATTATCTCACTTTCAGAAATGAATTCACCAAGGAAATAGCTGCTTATTGTGAGGCTGCAAATAGGATGCCCCCAGCCCACCTGCCCCCAAGAACCCTGGATGAGCAGTTAAATTGCACCGAACTAAGTGAGTGTTTGTTCTTCATCACAGGAGACGACTATCAGTAAGTTTCACTATCCCAGTTCCCTGCTGCTTCCTTTTTCAGCTGCTTGCCCTGAGGTAAACTCTATAATTTGAAAATGATTACTGTCACACTCCTATTACTCTACTACAAGAGGTCAAATCTTAAAACTTTTCTCTTCAACTAAATAAGAAAATCATGACTTTAATCTGAAATATAAATGGAGGATTCTGTCATTGTTAGTTTTGTTGTATAGTGACCATGATTAGCTTGTTTTAAGTAGGAACAATAGAGGTCACAGCACTGTTCTTGCCTTCTTCATGCTGTTCTGATGCAACACTGAACCACCTCAGCTACCAAGCCTCCATGCCAGCACCCAGCCGACTTTAAGCACTGGCAAACTACATGCTTGTCTGCACCCGACCACACAGAGTTAACGTTATTCAATGTTCAGCTCTGTAACACATAGCACATCCCTTAGAGATGCAGCATAACATAAAATACAAGGCTTGCTAGCTAAGAAGTGGCATGGACATAGCTTGACTGCAGCTCATTTTGGATTATGTTTCTCATTCTCAGACAGCATTCTGCTGTGCCACACTAACATCTCAGGGCTAAGGCCTAAGTCACCCCCAAGGACGAGCCCTGGCTCCCTGTGCAGCCCAGTGAGCTGCAAAGATAATCCTTGCTACAGCCACCCTTGGAGGAGCATGCAGTGCTCTCTGAAGTACTGCCAAGAGTTAATTACTTTCAGCCCTTGGAAGTAAGCACATAGAAGCTTATCTAAATATTCCAAACTTTTTTTTTTTTTTCCTAGAATAACTACATAAAGTTCACAAAATATTTTGATGTGGACACAAGCTGAAGAAACACGTAACCTGAGTGTTGAAGAAAGCACTGGTTCCTAGAAGGCATACAGAAAAAGCATAATTTTTACTTCAGTACTTACTCAATGCAACTCTGCATCCCACAAAATCAGGTCTTTCCTGAGCTGCCTGTCAGCTTTCAGGTATATTAGAAAGTTCTACGTAAAATCAAATTTCAAAGGGCACACAGAGGACTGATTTTCACAGAATCATGAATCATAGAATGGCTTGGGTTAGAAGGGACCTTAAATATCATCTAGTTCCAATCCCCCTGCCGTGGGCAGGGTTGTCAGACACTAGATTTTGAAGTATAAAGCAGTCATAGATCTCAGACTTGAATGGTAACTTTTAGCAAGCACCACTTGAAGTGCTCATGGAAGTAGCCTTAAAGATTAACTTTGTCCTGCCATGGACAAGTCACAAAGACAACAAAGAAGTGTAGTAACTTGGGAGAAATGAACCTTAGAGTTCTAGAAATGTATTGGACTGAGACCTGTGATTCAGTGTCAGGGACACAGTTCATTTCTAAAAGCGCTGATACAATGAGGACCACGACCTAGGGATTGCTGAGCTGAAGGAAACACAGCCACCAATTTTAGTAGGTTCTGGACCAATAATCAACCCTTTTCAGAGACCAGTGTCTGGTATTCAGATGATGGATTACATGACTTCTGTGTTCTGCTGCACAGTCCTTTCCATCTCAGGCTGACAGCTCTAAGAATTGATGGTGTCTGGAGCAGAGCCACAGCTGCTGAAATCAAGCAGTCACCAAACCCCTTCCTAGCAGAATGGGTCAGGAATTTGGTTTGGTTTGTGTAGTCAGACACTGACAGCACTCGGCAGGACAAAGGAGAAAAATAAATAAATAAATAAAAGAAAAATTGTATCTTGAATTTGTAACCTAAATACTGAAAGGAAGCACTGGAAAAACTGCAGGGAGCAGCAAGTCTTTCCATTTGCTCCAACTTTTGACTGCTGTTCTCAGTCTCTGCCTTAGCAATAGGGTGCCAAAACCACCACAGATACTCAGTTTTCCCTGATCTCCCACAGTCTGGATGCAGTGAGGTTCTGGTGCCCCTGCCAAGCACAGAGCCGTCTGCCTCACAACCCACCGTGCTTGCTGGGGTGGTCACCTCTTTTCATTCTGGCAAGTCTGACGGGAAGGCAAGAAAAAGCAAAACTAATTCCTGTTGCTGCTGCACAGTTCAGGAAGCATGAAGCATTCACCAGGTTGAGGGAGCCAATTACTTTGCCATTCTCAATAGCAACCCATTAGATAGAAAAGTGCTCCTACTCCTGGCAGTATAAGGAAGTTGCAGAGCTGGAGAGAGGTCATTTAGCTCATTGTTCACTCAGTTCCTGCTTTGTAGACTAAGATAACTATGCGGATAGATCCCAGAAGGAATTAGAGCAGTGCTGTTTGTGATACGGGTGGGAGTCTCTAGACACATGGGTGCCTTTTCCCTGAATCATAGGATTAATGAAGATATGCCTAAGCGTCTCAAGGTGAACTGGAACAGAGGCATTGATTCTGCACACTGCTGAAATGAGCTCCATACTAAATGTGAGCGCTGGAGACAGTAATGTAGCCCTTTAAGCTCTAACACCCTACTGCTCCTCCCAGTTTTATCTTCTCTTTCCCTCCTCCCCTGCAACAGATTGGTCAGAATTACTCAGAAAGAATCACTGTCTACCTGGGGTTCAGCTTTCAGCTGACAGAGCTTTCTCTGTCATGCAGTGAACTGTCCTGTTTTAACTTCCAGTTTTTCTATTCTTTGTATCAGTCTTTAAGGGCAAGATCCCAGATTCATAATTACAGCACAAAATTTTCCTCTAGTTTTATAATAACCAGGAAAAAATATAGTAATCAATAAGGATATTCAATAAACCTTGTGTGTGTATAAGAATCTGCACATTATCTTACATAAGTCACTGAATTTTTCATGCCTCTATTCCTAACCTGTTCTGAGAATTATAGTTCTCTCTTCTTTCTGTCTTTTTTGTTTAGTTAGACTGCAACTACTTCAGGACAAACTGTATTTCATGTCCAGTTCCTCTTCACAAGCAGCCTGAACAACAGCAGTGCCCATATATATGTGTAATAATAAATACAGATGTGTATATATTACATTGGGAGATAATTCAAACCAGAGCTATGATTAAACCTCCATTTTGGAACATTCTGAAATGAGAAGGAACACTAGTAAACTCAGAGTCACTACAGAACTGGTAAATCATACATACACATCCTAAATAAACCAGGCCTTTTCACCTTGACTCCACCACTCCCTTGAGAGAACACTCTCAGATCAACAAGTAAATGATATTCCAGGCTGTAATTCTTACTGCAGATAAAACAAAAGTCCTCAGCAGCATCAAATGACAGAAATGATTTTAAGTAGATAATGAGTTTCAATGCGAGCAGCTTACCCCTGGCACTTTTTAACTAAGAGTGCAGAACTCCTGCATCCTGAGAATAATATTACTGACAGTGCTGTTCTAATATATTTTTAGAGGATTGCCCCCAGGGCTCAACTTTCTACAATCCACAACCTCCTCTCTTCCTACCAGAGGCTTCTGCTGAGTTTCTGCCAACCCATAATACTTCATCCTCTCTTATCCCTTCTACCTTCTTTTCCTCCTAATCAAAAATGAACAAACATTTTATAACCTAGTTCAGTGTTGTTGTTCTCCCAGCTGAAGGTCCCACATGTGAATAGGCTGTTTGAACATCATCAAGAAAGTGCGATGGCTGATGAGAACGGTATTAACAGCATGGCCTAAAGAAATTTTTCAGCGTTACGGCGTAGGACTGCATACAGATTGGTCCAGTTTAAGCCTCTAGCATGCTCACTGGTAGAAGACCAGCGAAAACCTCTGTATGAATACAGACATCTTCCCCCCTCCACAAGTTTTTATCCAAAAACCAAAGTCTAAAATCACTACAAGGCAATTTGAGGGAAAATTTTTATATTGCAGCTACTTATAATAACCAGCTTAAAGCCAAAACAGGACTCTGAATACAGACATCCTTGGCAGTACCTAACTGTTTCACAAAGCTGCTTTCCCAAGGTCAAAATACAGCCACTGGAACATCCAGAGGGGAAGAGTTCCTGTTTGCCATTCCAGGATCACATGGGTTCCTTTCACAACAGACAAATACCATCAAAACAGAAGTTCCTCTAATTAGATTCAACACCTCGTCACAAGGATGAAAAGTTCCTGGCTGTGGATACTTGCTGCTGTGACCACTGACAGTTGTGGTGCAATGATTGTTAGTAACAGCTACAGGTATGCCTGAAACAGCACACAGTCCTTCAGGAAGCAACCCACAGAGATGATCTATTCCTTAGCTGGTGTTACATTTCTTGTTCTAAGGGCTGTTCTGTAATTTATCTACAACTCCTGAAAGTTCTCCATCTTTCTACTGCAGGGAGAAGTAGGTGTGAAGGTTAGGAAGAATGTAGTAAGAATCAGCGTTCACAAAGAGATATTGTTTTGTTTCATGCTTCTCTCTCTTCATTTCAGCAGTTCTGGTTGTACTGGAAGACCTGCTATGTGAATGCCTGAACTTGCAGGTCAAGTTCTCTCTTCATCCATGCCATACCACCTCGGGGAAAGGGAACCTCAGGAAAAAGGCAGTGGGAGTGGAGACACCCTACTTCTTCCCACTGAGGTGGGAATGAAGGGAAAATCCAACCACACGGACTTTGAGGAAGTGAAAGAATCATACTCCATTATTCTAATTCCTCCCTCTCACGTTCTAGAGGCTGTCTAGTTACACACACCTCAGTCTCAGTGTGCAACAGACGCAGAAATACCCTTTTGGATGGCCAAAGCTCACTACTGCTCTCTCGTGCTCACCTTTTAATCTAGCCAGTCAGTATGTATCCACAGCATTCAAGCCCAAAGACACACTACTCTGCAATAATAACACGGGAAACATTTCACCTGCTTACTGTCTAGCTTACCTATAAAATAATAGTAATAATAATAATAATAATAATAAAATGTTCTACTGAAAAAGGAGGAATCATTTTAAATTTATTTTTGTAATGGCAAAAATCATTACTTTGTACAGTTAAAAATAGCACTAAGAACACTTCCCTTTGCTTGCATAGTCAACCCAGCAGTGAAACAGCAAGAAGCCGTTCATGGAGCCATGTTTACTGACATAATGCAAACTTCTCATCAACTTCACATCTTTACCCTACCAACTTTTCCCAATTTTCTACGTGTTGGGAGAGCCCCTGCCTCTCTCAAGCCCATGACCTCTCTAGACTACTGCGACAAACACAGTACAATACCAGCACAGGTTTGCTGCAAAGCACTGCAGCACTGGCATCTCAGTGGCCAAACAGCACATTACAGATCCTCTTTCTCCAGAAGTGGAGTTGAAGGCATACGAACTGTTGGTTCTAACTCACTACACATAATCTAGCTGACTCCAACTTTTACTTACTATTCGACATACACATACCTGTAACACTCAATAACCTGAGAGTACACTTGGCTTCTATTATAGGAACAAGTGTCAGCTAAATAAACAGTCATAGCTATAAAAAAAATACATAATACATAAATATATATAAAAAAAACTTTCATAATGCCGTAGCTGAGGCTTTCTTGACTCATCAGCACGTTGTTGAAGTAGGCAGTATACAAATATCAATTTGCAAAGTCAGACTGAGTTGGTTAACTATAAGCCCCCATCCACATTATCAGCATGACTTCTTGTTTAGTTGCTAACTCTTGTTTTCATGAAAGTAAATACAATTCTACAACATCAACTTTTAGTTTATAAACATTAAATTTTATTTATTTGTGAAACTAACATTTCAAAGTGATTTCTCCTATGCTGAATCATTACAAATGGTTCAGGGCGAACACAGATTTTTTTAGATGACAACTTTAACTCTAGTCTCTTCTAAATGATGAATACGCTAGAATCCATTGAGTTTTCTGACACATAAAAATAAAAGCTAAAATCAGTTTCCTCACACAATTAAGATCACAGAACTGAGCCCTATTTTGTCTGATAATGCCATAATAAAATAGCTAAGCAGCACTTAGGGAGAAAAGATATGCAGTAATATGAGAAGTGGGGCAGAGTGAATCTTACAGCTTTCAAATAAGAACACCAATGTATTATGTATAATGCCAAGCCATTCAGCCTCTCCTTCTTTTTGAAAATACATGGCAACTGTTGTGCCTCATATAGAAATTAAGATAGTTTGATTTGCATCTCCTATCCTGTTTCAGAAACCCTCTCTTAAACTTCCTTCATGCCTCTTCTTCAAGCAACCATGCAAATGACCACACAGAAGGGATCCAGAGGATTGTGCTATAGTGTCTGTCTCAGGAGTTGAGCAGGGACAAAGAGCGAAATGTTAGCTGAACAAAGATGGTTAATGACAGCCATTGATGTTACCAATGCAACTGCCCTTGTGATAAGCTATGCAATCACTCCGTAATGCAGACGAATGCGATGCACACAGCAGCTCTGTTCTCCTTCTTTATGCCAAACACCCTCACTAATAAGAACTTGCAGTAGTGCAAAACTGCAGTAGACATGACAGTTTCCCAATATTTTGTGCTATAGTTATGCAATGGAGATGCAGATACTCATGCAAGGCAGCAGCTATTAAATAACATTCCCGATATCTGTTTTCACTTTGTTAGATGCATTCACTAATTCAGGCCATGGTCTGCTGAACATCGGCCTTCACTGACTGTGCATATCTGGGCAGCCAAATTGCTTCACAGCCCACCTGTTCTTGTGCCTAACATGCAGGCGGCCAAGCAGCTTGAACGTGCCCCCTGGAGATACCGATAGGGACTGGAGGGAAAAGGGTACAATAGGAAGCCTGTAGCAGGGAACCTAACTCATTGAGCTGTGCATCGTTGACTTTGCATATTAGCTGCCCTGGAATTTCAAAGAGAGCTAGGAAGATTCAGATGACAAGTATGCTCCCATCTGGTGAAAAACAATCTTGAAAAGCAGAAGAAAATCATGCTGTACTGACCAAAATGCACTGCCAGTAAGACTTTGTAATAATGTTGTACAACATTCTCCAGCTGAGAATAAAAGTGTTTGGAAAAACTTCCAGTCAGATTTTAAAACTTCTGCAGGCTCACTCAACCCAAAAATTCAAAATGGAGTTAATGGAAAGGCAGTGCATGCAACCCCGAAATCAAACCTAGCTGTTATCAAAATGCATATGCAATAGCACCACCAGCTTGCATAATTTAAAGAATACACAATGGGCTTCTTCTATCTAATTCATCCAAGATCTTTTCTACAGAGTAATAAAAAAAATATATATATTTGAATTCCTATTTCTGACAAGAATAAACTGAACAAATCTTACTTTTTCCTCTTTGCTCAGTGAAAAAGAGTTCAGCTCAAACAAATCAACTTTACTTACATCACAGAGACAAATTTTGATTTGATTTTAAGCAAACTTACACAGCTAAGAGTGACAGTGCAAAAACCTTTATTACAGGCTGACCAACAGACATGAGTAACATATAATACTTGTATTTTACTCTAGGTATTACTTAACAGATATTTTCCACAGGTAACATTTTCTTTTAATGTCAAACATTCATTACATACTGGCTCCTACAATCTGCTGGGAAATTACACCTTCTGCGCTAATCAATAAGAAAGCTTACAGTGATAACATAATGAATCAGTACATTTGAAATAAGTGGTCTGAGCAACAGCAACCCCTGTGCAATTACCTATTAATGTCATCTATATTAGCTACTTACCCTACAACTGTCATTTAGGAGGCAGAACAAGAAAAATACTAGTGAAATCTTCCCAATTGGTTTAACCAAATGAACACCAGCAACTGCTTTGGGGAAGCCTAGGTGACATCTTGAACCAAAGGCGAGCTATTAGCATATTTTTGTCTAGAGTTACCCTTCCTCTACCCTAGCTGCATTAGAAAGAGATTTTAGAAATACAAGGTGATGACTGGGGAATCAAAGAAGTCAGAGAGGGAAAAATTGGTCCTACAACAGTTTTCACTCCTGATGCAGAAAGAACAAAAGTTTTAACTGAGAAGCTCAACTCCTTACCTAAATTAGGAGATGCCTTACTGCAACAGAAGGTGAGCAAAAAGACTTAATGAAATACAGTACCTCATTACATGTGACATTTGTTAACTTTTAATTTTGCCCAGAAATACACAGGCAAGGGTTGTTAACACTTGTTATTCCAGGCAAAAGTAAATAATTCAAAGACATACGGGACATACAGAGACATCCATAAATTTAAGGGTAGGACTAGTGCTGGCAATCACCTAATTACGTTTGCATAAGAGTGCATGAAATGCTGTCCCAGCAGTTTCTGAACTGGAAGCAACAAAATGCAGTTGAACTAAAAAAAACTTCTTTTAGAACACAAGTTCTTATTTAAAGACCAAAAGCAGTAATAAATCACTGTCCTCAATAAACTACTGTAGAAGTTAATTAAAGTGTGTCTCTTATTTTCAGTTTTCTTTGGCATCCAACTTCCAGATAACAGATTTTATCTTACAATACAGCCAGGCAAAGGCACAGCAGTAAATTTTTCTAGATAAATTGATGGAAACTGGAAGCAACCTTTTTTGGTACACTGCCTCATACATCTATGCCATAGAGAAGGCAGCACCAGTTCTCCCTCGTACTCAGATTTATGCTAGCGGCCGGTGTCCAGAAGGTCTGCATTCCAGTTGCCAGCATGAGTCACAACTCTCGCCAACCTGTCTTTCACCATAACCACTTCATACGCTGGCTGGATTAACTCTAGCCTAGAAGTCCCAACACATGTTGCCATCACATCTCCATTCTGTGGTCTGAACAGATCTATTCTCTCCCAAATATAAAAGCTCTTTAATTTTCAGTCATTACCTCTCCAGACTGTGTACTTGATGAAAGACACCTTGCGACTGTCCTTTTGATGTGCTAAAACAGACCAAACTGCAAAACCCTCTGAAGGGCACAGATTCCAAATGAAATCTTTTTGGTTTCCCAAAGCCTAGCTTCTCCTACAGACCCCTCTTCATTCCCCTGGTCGCTTCCAGACATCGAAGTCCCTCTCCCTACACCCACCTTCATGTAGACTCCCTCTTTCACTGCAGTATAGGGTAAATTTTGCCTCTGCCATTGCAGGTGGGTGCAAGGGGAGGAGGAATTGGGGCTACAGCAAAGAACTAGGACATGCATGTCAAGTCCTCCCTGAGCAGAGGCAGGGAGGGACGAGCTGCTCACCCCCATGTACTGCTCTCACAGCTGTCCTCAATGCCGCAGCTCAGACAGGGATGGCAGCCCACTGCCCTGGGCTACTTTGGGCTTTGCCTGTGCCTATAGCTTGCCCTGCAGCTACATTCATGCAGATCTCCTGCTGTCAATGACCTAGAGTTGTGTGCGCTGGGGTGAAGTTGCTTCTGCTGCACGTCACATTAGAGCTATTTAGTGCAGGCAATTTCTATATTTATAACACACCAGCAAAAACTTAAGTGCTCTAAGGTCCCTGGACTCTCACATCTGTCTTCTAGAATTACTTGTCATCAAGGCGTCAAACCCAGGAACATCAGTATGACAGTTTGTTAAAACCGGCAAGTTAAAAGATTCTGCTAAGTCAACACTCAAATGACTTATTAACCTCCCATTTTAATATTTTATTTAAGTTTGAGCAAGTTGATCGCACGTGGAAGTGCAGGGCCTGACAATAAAAAAAACAAGTCACTTGCAGTGCAAAACATACAACATTTTGCAAAACCATGGCAAAAAGTCTGTGGTTCTGAACCTGTTTCACCTACAACTGACTCACACTTGCGCCAGTCCTGGTCATCTTCTACATAGAAACAGTTAAAGTATGTGAAAACTCTGTGTTCCAGACATGCTTTTGCTCTGTACCATTATTTTATTTGCAGACATTTTGCAGACATTCAGGTGGCTTCCACCCTGACCTACACACTTTGTAGTGCATGAGGTTTACCAGCAATCATTCTCCTTCAGCTTCAGCTATCACGAGAGGATATTCCATCTAGTGCTCCATCACTCAGCTGCTTGTCTCCTGACAGCTGGAACCAAACCGGGAAGAGCCCGATTCTCTGGCAGAGCTGCTCTTGTTTCAGAGCATTGCTGGTTTCAGTCAAAAAATAAGAAATAAAGGCAGGATGTCCAAAAGGAACAGCTTTGACAAATATGTGGGATTTGGAAGAGGTGCTAGACAGAATGCCTTCTGAGGGATGGCGTGGCCTCATACCATGCAGGCCCCTCAGCACACACTACTGGGCGAACATTTTTACTGACGCTTGGGCCCTTTCACATCAGACACTACTGCAATCCAACCACCAAAACACAGCACAGTGGCTGTAGAAGTAGATTAGGTAGAAGTAGATAAAGGCTCCCAGCTGGATCTACCCACACAGTTCTTCTGAGACTCCAACAGAGCTTATAAACTCCAGAGCTCTATTAGGAGTGATAACCAAAACAAAGCATTTTAAGAGACTGAACCCAGAATGAGTCAAATCAATAAATAATAGGGATGTGGAAAGCAATCTCTTCCCTGTCTCTTATGTCCTTGCAGTCAGGTTTGATCCAGCCCAACTGTTACCTGGGTGACAACACTTTATCAAGAGTTTCTAAGAAGAAATCATCCTTTTTCCATTTCTTCCATGACTGGCTTCGCTCTTCACTTTTCTTACTACAATGTCAGTCTGTGCCAAGCTGCTGGCAGAGTCTCCCTGACCTACCCTGTACTCCACAAGCTTAAGCCACTAAATGCTGTTCTTGAGGTATGAGCAATCTTCTCCTTTCAGACACTCCAGCCAGCCAAAAACACAGCGGCAGAAGAAAATGGGCAAATATTTCCTCTGCGGCTTGGTCACCTCAAAGGGATGCAACTCTCAGTGCAGTTATGGAGCAAACCCATGTAAGAGTCTATATCCATCACACAAACAACTAATGCTTAGCACACCAAGCACTTAATATTGTCAGTGAACAATTCTAGATATTGTGCATGAGTTTATGGCAGTATGGTCAAAAACTGAAATTGATTTGGGAAGCTCCTCGCAGAAATGAAATATTTTCATGTAAAAACCATAGGCTAAGTTCTGAAATTTTAAGTATGTAAATGACTAAGATGAACTTTGTTTAGGGAAATACGGAAGGAAACGGGGACCAGAACACAAAGATAGACTGACCAAAGTCACAGTACAGAAAAGCGATACATAAACATACACATCTGAGGCGAGTAGGAAGGACACAGAGAAATTTCTCAGTGTGGATGCAAAGGGTCCAAGGTATAACAACCTCTAGCCTTGATTAGAGCCACAAGATATTGGTACAAAAATATTTTTAATTTTATATATACCTCTTTATAAGTCCCAAGACGGTTTTCAGAATTCCACTGAAACAGAGGCCAAATGTCTGAAACTTGCTTTACTGAATCATGACTGGATTTGCCATTCATATTCTCATTTTTCTTTATATGGGTTCAGGGGATCTGAAAGTCCCAGACAAAAGGAGCAACTACTAAAAAAGTGCTTCACCCAGGTGGGGTTAGCCTATTCAGACTGGATGAAGCTGCCAAAGTCATGAGGTCAGGGAAGATGGACTGTGCCTGAGTATCATTTCCTCCATTGCATCCCATGTAGCCTACTTTAAAAATACAAACAGATGGGGTTACATCCCCTAATAGTCTTGGCTGACGCCAGCGAATCTGCCCTCTGCTACTGCATGCAGAACACTGTGTACAGGAAACTTTGAGTAGAATACTCTCTGTACTACTAAACCAGGAAGTCTTTCCCATATTTCCATGCTGTAGCCAAAGGTCTGTGACTAAAACAGTATTAAAAACAGAGTTGTTATTTGGAAGAAATTCTAGGATTTTAAAATTTGTCTTCAATGTCTGAAGAATGTCTGAGAATAAGAATTCCATTAGCCAGAAATATCAACATAAATTTCTGGAAGTGCTTAATTCTGCCTATTTCTCCCCTTCATACTTCAAAACACACTGTATATGAAGATCTATTGTCCAAATGTTCCTTTTGTTGTACTATATGGTGAATCAAACAAATACTTCAGAACAAAAAAGGAAATCACAGAAACAACAAAGTCAGTACAGTTGGTATTTAACTAAACAGCAACTTCTCTGTTTATTAGTTTTGACAGCTTGTGTTAAAGCTCACTACAAAGTAGACTACATTGCAGTTAAAAAAAAAAAAAAAAACTTTTTAAAAAACATAGATTTAAAAACTGCATCACTGAACTTTGAGGGAGGGAGATTTTGCCTTAGATCATCGTATTTATAAGCTTTAATAGGTCTACTCCAACTTGTAATAAGTGGATGATATTTCCTGCAGTCAGACACTGAAATGACCTTAGGTAAATTGGTTACAGTTAAGCAATTTGCCTTTGCCCTGTAGATCCCTAAGCAGCATTTTTTTGCAATGATAATGCAATTCAGTGTCAAGTAGAACATTTCAGCATATATTCATTTATAGGACTTCTCTTCAATCATTTTGCTGTGGCTAAAAGCTCTCCACATTTGCATATCTGAGATCAGTGTGATTCTAAGTACAAACTTTGTAGACAAACTGGCAAATATCGTAGACGTATTTATTACCTGTTTGCTGCATGTTTCTGTTTGTGATCTTCTGCTTCCTCAAGGTGATAAAGCATGGAATAACCAATATAATTTTTTTTTAATTCTAAAATATACTCAATTCAAAATCATGCCAGTTACTGTGCAAAATGACAGCACCCTTTCCAAGACTGTTTTGCACATAAGAATTTGTGAATAGTCCAGAAGATGAATGAGAGTTGTGCTGAATATATACTACCAACCTTGACAGGAAATCTATGTCTCTTCTGTAAGACAGACTATCAAATTAGCAAAGATAGTGCCGTCCTATAAAACTGCAGCTCAGCAATTAAGTTAAGCAAGTGATGAACTTGGCGTAAGTGAACTGAAAATCTTACCTCCTAAGAAACCTCCAAGCGTGTCATAAAACAAGTGATACCATGCACAACTCTTTCGGCCTGCTATGTAAGTGATTTGGTGTGACAGGAGAGATCCATGTGCTGCCTGCTCTCAGTGCTGAGTCAAACTGGGTGGGATTTCAAGAGAAGATGCCGGAAACACCTGTACGGGTCTTTTATGTTTCTACATCAACAAACAGCAAGGATGGCAGTGTTGCTGCTCTGCCTCCATGTTCTTGTTATAGTGCCAAAAAACTCCAAACTGTGGTGAATTCCAACTGATCCTTCTGTTATAGTAACTACTACAAATGAAGGGCGCGGGCAGCTTAGACAACACTGTAATTCCAACAGTGTGTACGTTACGTCCTAACACACAGATGGTCTCATGGTTTCTGCAGCCACAGAAATGACAGCCTTTTGGTTCCTACCTGCAGTTCATGAATGGATGCACTGTCTCTTAAGTATTAATGAATGATGATTTCTCGATAATAATGATTTCTCTATGCACTTAGCAAGCCAATTAGTACAGGACCTTGTAACTCCTACCAACATTGGTTAGCTCTGTTCTAGCTCACTGATGCCCCTGATTTCTCTGTCTCTGGCTTTCTTCCTTTAAATTGGACTGTACCGGCCTCAGAGCATCCTGGTGAGGCAGCAAAATACAAATTGTAAAAAGCTATTTTTCCTAAATGACATAATCTACCTTGATACATTAAAAAAAAAAAAAAAAAAAAAAAAAAAACCAAAACAAAATGTTCAAAAACTTTCCCACCCCCCAA
>VXAV01006803.1:137790-158680 GCA_013399715.1 Alectura lathami | reverse complement strand
GCCTATTTGAAATGAACTAAGCTAAAAGTGCCAATTTGTCAGTCCTGGAGGTGAAGCATTTTTTATGAGCAGAACAGGGCTCTCATGAGCAGAGGCAGCAGAAAGCTGCCAGCGTAGTCACACTTTCAGGGCATTTCATACATAACTGGCATGGAAAGACCACCTAAAGTGATGGAAGGGAAGGATTAATTTCAGCATCCTTTGAAATCCTTCTGTCTCTGCTTACAACCATAAGATAGATGTAAACATGTATTAGCATGGACTGCCCTTTCTTAATAAGTAAAGCCACTGATGGATTTCCGATAGAATTTTAACTGGCAATTAGCTTTGCAGACTATTACCACCCTGAAATTTATCAGAAAAACAAGGGCCTTAAGGTAGAAACTTTCTGTAATTCATGTGAACATTTTGGATTGTCACAGTGAAGAACAAACGCAGTAACTTCATGGGAAAATATAACAGCCATTATGAACTGAACAATGGCTCGTGCAGTTTCAGACTTGAGAACATGCTCATCCAGCAATAGCAATTAAATACACGCTTAAATTTAAATAGTCCCTCTGGAACCTATTACATCTAAGAAGTAAGCAGCAATCATGAAGGAAAATATTATTCATCCTTCTGAAACAATATTTCCATAACCAAATGTACTTTGCAGAGCCATGTTTGAAAACCAAGGCACACAAGGACAGGACCTTTCACATTTAAAACTTTATCTCATGATCCACTACTGCACTTCCAGAACATTTACCCAATGGCACAGCACAGCTAGAATCTTCCGTCTTAGACACTACATTTCAATCAGATGGAAAGCTGAAAATATGAAGCCTGCTTCATTTATTTCTCTGTGGCACCAGACTGACCTTTAGGTCAATGACTCTGGCCAAGGTTTTTATAGACCTCTTGCAGTCACAGATCTTGAGAGCCAAAATATTTCCAAATAAACTCTATGTAAACTGTAAAAGATACCACATAGAACTTGTAACACTAAACATGGAAAACGTTATAATGAATGCTACAGTCTGCTTCCTACAGAGGTAATTGTTTGGACACTAACAATAAGCTCTAGAGGACTTTAAGCTTCCTTAAAGTTTCCACCCGCGAAAAAA
This sequence comes from Alectura lathami, assembly GCA_013399715.1. Classification (NCBI taxonomy): domain Eukaryota; kingdom Metazoa; phylum Chordata; class Aves; order Galliformes; family Megapodiidae; genus Alectura; species Alectura lathami. Next base: position 157,571 of record VXAV01006803.1, on the reverse strand, counting down.
ATTCTTTTATTAAACTAGCCAGAGAAAATATTTTAATTGAAGAGTGAACATTTCACAATATTTATTATTTTTCACCCTCCCAGTGAATATGACCTATTATTTGAAAACCTTCAAATGCCAACACTAATTACAGACTTCAGGCTACTTTTGTTTGATTCAATTCTGTTTTCTTCCACTACATTTAGTGGTTTAAAACCTCCTCTGGGTAAGTTTATCCAAAGCAAATACACTTTTTTTTTTTCCCCCTAACATGAGAAAGAGGACAAAAGTCATGTCAGGGAAGTGGGTAGCATAAAAATTAAGTACTTTTACCAGGAAACTGTTGGCTACAACTGTCTTAGACCACTGCTGAAAAGACTGGGTCCTAAAACAGAGGCAGCAGGTATACCTCCCAAGCTTGGTCAGAAAACTTAGGCTTGCTTGCCTGAAGTTACGAATTGAGATTTCCTGGCATTGAACTTGATGGATATTCATCCACATCCCCATCTTCCAATGGCTGGGGCTGGCTCCCCAGGCCAGGACTGTACATGGGCGCTCAGCATTTTTCAGCATCTGATGCTCTCCTGAGGCCTACCTAGACGTCAACAGCAGCAGCTCCAGTTGCTTCTCTCGCTATAAAAATGCCACGCAGCACGAAACATCTCCATCTCTGGGCTGTAGCTACCTGTTGCAAAGCACTAGACAATACTTTACCACAGTCATATGTCAAGACAGATGACATGCAAACCTCTGTAGCACTGTCTCTGCTCTCTGTTTTGCTGCAAGTGTCCTGGTGTTATTGTGTTTTAGTCTTTTAAGCCCAGCCCTGGTGGCTGAAATCATGTTAAGGCATACCATAGCTTTAATTTAAAAGGGCATGTTTTGCCTGGCTGCTGCGCAAAGTCTGAGGGGATACAGAGAACACAACCCGCTGGCTCAGAAGCCAATTGAAAAAGCAAAGCAAGACAGTCTCCCTCTCCTCACAAGAGACATGCACAGATGAAACAGACCTTCAGCCAATCTGAAGATTCTGGTGCACTAGAGAGAATTTTTAAGAGCTCAGAATCTGAAATTTTATTTTTTTGCCAGGACAACAAGTGTGGTAGGCAGCTACAAATCAGCTTTCAGCAACACATCCTTTCTACTACGCACCACGAACACTCTGCTCCCAGTGCCCCTGGGAAGACAGCACTACTGTCTGGAACCCACTGACACTGGTGAGCATCACTAGCAGCAACAGTAGCATGAAACAAACAACTTTCTCCATTTTCTATTATAATTTCTAACTCATGTCAATCAAACTAGGGTAGATTCTAAGGAGTTATAATTCAGGTCTTGAGTGTAACAGTCAGATGCTACTATGATGGCTTGATCTTGCAGATGGGCACAGCCATTTCATACTGCTTGCTGCCTTCCCTGTCTGGCCAGGGAAGAGAAACGGACAGCTGTCTGATAACCAGGATTCTGACTTACTAGGAATCACATGTACTACTACCCAAGAAGCAGCCTTAAAGACAAGAGTGTTTCTAGCTAAAGCTCCTTATGTGTGGCAGAGCTGTTTTTCCACACCTGGTACAGCAGATTCAGGGTTTCTTCGTGCTCTCCCCCACCTTTTACCACATTTTAAAATGTACTGAGTCTCTTAATTAGTGTCAAAGAAATGATGCAACTAGCTGAAAGCAGCTTTTCTGCCACTGATCACTGACAAGCTATTAGGCCTGACATTTCCTTCAGCACAGTATTCCTTTGATTAATGCAGCTGCACAATTTTTTTTTTTTTCAAAATTTGTATAACACCCTCCCATGACAGGAACTGATTTATAAATATAAGGCAAAGACTAAGAAGAGGTGGACTTCCAGTATGGGAAGAAAGGTACAATGAGGTTCACAGGCACAGTCAGGTAGGCTGTTACACTGGCTGCGAATCTCGGCCAGTTTATGACTGACGAAGGTAATAGGAAGGATCTCTCAAAGCGCAGAGAGAGCTTAGCAGTACTTTGCTGTGATGGGGACCTGTTGCTAATGGGTTAGAAGACAGAAGAAGTATTTAACTCGTGGCAGACCATATGCAGCAATTCTTCCCATCAACGGGACTATGACAAGGTGGCAACTGGTACGACAGACACCTTGCAGGAGCCAAGACCATCAGAAAGCATCAGGCACTGCTGCAAGCACACAGAATACATCAGGCCACAACCTGAAATTTACCTAATGCATCCTCTAATTCCTTTCTATTCCTGTCTCCTGCCAAGTTTCTTTCCTCCAATCTTGTTCTTCCCCACCACTCCCTCCCAGGTGACAAACTCAACACTGAGCAAATGCTAGGGTCCTGTAAGATCAGCACTCCCTCAGTTCCTGATAAACCTGGTCTTCAAAACTAACTGCAGCACTTTCTAAACAGAACTTCACTCCTTAGGACACTGCCTACATACAAACCAGGTCTTTACGAGCCATATGTTCACATCCCGTTTTGTCCTACCACTGCCCTTGCAATGGCAAGGCGGGAGGAAAACAACTGCCCTACCCACTGCAGGCACGCTACGACTCACAGGTGTGCGGGGCTTGGGCTCCTTTCTCCACTGCAGAAGTTCACCCCTTGCCTTTCCTTTTGCACGCCTCACTGCAGTTCAGCATAGACAGGGGTACAAAGTCTGTCTCCTTGACTGATCCGTGGAACAATCTCCCAGCTCTCTCTCATGTGAGACTGCCAACACTTCTTCAAAGGACTCACACAGAAATAAAGCCCTTCATCAGAGTTTCGATCTGAATTATTAAAAATGTTGCTATTTTTTATTTATCTTGTTGTTCTCTGCTGAGTGAAGCTGCCTCCAGCTGTCTATTCCAAAGCTTGACATACGCTCCAGCCTCCTTTGAGCAAAATACATTTTCTTGTCTTCATGCTTATATACATGAAATGTAACAGAATCTTCACAGATATTCTGCACGTTGTGTTTTCAAGTCTGAGTGAATTGGCCACGTGAAATACTTGACCAGAGGGTTTTGGTCTGGATTTTTATTTTCAGCTTTTCTTTGGCAAGAGGCCACCACTCTCTCTCCATGTAATTATGATCCCTTCTCCAAAATCATCAGCTGGAGGAGATGCTGGACTGAAAAATAGGACACTTGCTTCTTTGTTTTTTCTGAAGTTTTCTATATGGATGATGGTAAAACCCAACCCCTTTGATGACTCCACCTGGGGTACTTGAGGAAATACATCACACTGCCTATAAACACATCTATGTCCATCTATCCTTGGGCTCTCTTCTCCTTCCTCAAAGGGAATTTTTAATCCATTAGCAAATGTGAAATAGGCACTTCTAAGAACTTTTATGAAAAAGCCAGCCTCAGAGGCAAGAGTCTTCTTAGCTGTTACATCTTAGAAACCAAGGAATTTTTTGTTCCCTACATACTAAAGATAATCAAGCTGTAAAACCAGGTTCCTCAATAAATGCTAGAAAATCCAGTCCACACCAGTGATTGACCAGGGAACATATTTTAGAAGACTAGGCTTTCTTAGACTCACTGTTCATCAAGCTATGTTTCTGAGGAAAGTGATGCTATGTCTGACAGGCAGATATGTCTAGCAACATACAATGTCTAGGGACAGGAATATTCTCTTGAAAGAGACACATTCAAATTCATTTTCAATTCAGTGTTAAAAGTGTTCTTGTCCATACTGGGTGCCCTTGCCACCATGCTTCTAGCTGCTCTTGTGATATAGTGCCTTTAATTTTCATCTGCTTCTGGAACTGTGTAATTTCCTGGACACTAATAATTTCCATGAAAGGTTTCAGTGTATCAGTTTTTTCCAATGAAAAATGACATTTAGAGAAATTTCTCTGCCAGTTCCCACACTGGATAACCCTCAACAACTCAATTCACCTCTTTGTTTCTCCCTTTTGAAAAAGGCTAATAATACCTATCTCTTTCTCATTAAGCCTCTTCAAGATCTATGGACAAAAGCATTGCATAGGAGCAAAGTATCATTACTTATTTTTATTATTCTAAGCATCACAGAGATTATAAGGGCAAAGCAAAACACATATCTACAGAGGTAACAAAATGAAGCTGTACTTCTAGAAAACATTCCTCTGACAACAGCTTTTAACTGACACAGCTCATACTTTTATTTTCCTCTGTTGTGTGTCAGTCTAAAGGATTCATGTTATTCCCCAAATTTGAAAAAAAATAAAGACAAAACACTTCATCCTTTAAAATTAAGCAGTCAAAACAAACAGGAAAAAAAAATCTCTTTTTAAGCATAAAAACAGACACTGATACTTTTGTCTCTGAACAAGATTTTTTTCACTGTTCGGTGAATGCAGTTGGATTCCTGACTCTTCAAAGGTATGAGGAACTGGAAACGTCAATTAGTCACATGGAATGGGAAGGACCGACAACAAACTTTTTAGCAAGATGCTACAAAAAAATAAAAGCTGAAAGACGATCTTCTCATTGGCTTACCACCAATATGAATCAACACAGCTCAAATAACATCAAGAGACATCAACTGGCTAAGACTGACACTGAATACAAACAGGCCTTTTGAGTTACCAAAGAAAATACATACTGCCAAATCCCCACAGAAAAGGCTTACTGCACTTGACACAACCCTGACTTCCTCTGGAACACGATAAGAACTCCACGTATTACATTAGTGCTTCATGTCACACTTCCTTGTTGTTTCATAATGATCAGGACTTAAACTTAGAAATTCTTTCTTGCCATAAAACCTCCACACTGAAGGGGAGCAAGAAACACACACACACACCCAAGCACCTGCAAAAAAGAATAGGAAGGTACATGTATTAGAATACATTTGTAAGCACAAAGTTCCAGCTTACCTGTCATTATTAATACAGAAAGCCAGAACACCCAGCAAATTAGGCAAGGACAGTGTTACATTCCCTGGCATTCAGGCTGCTGCAGTTTTATCCTCATCTTCCTCTTCCACCACAGTTCCACAAACTAGCAAAGTACCAAATGGTGAAAATCCTTCTAGAGTCAAGGCAAATAGGGCAAATCAGGTCTTTTTTTGCTACCTACGTCTTCTTTTGCTATATCTTCCAGTCCCAGAGTCTTTTTCAATTAAGAGGTAATACAGCACAACCATAAAAAATACCACACCCCTGAAAGATCCACTTGGCTTAGGAAAGAGCCTTTCAAACGTTCAATAATTTCTGTCAGTGTTCAAAAGAAATTTAAAGGCCTTTAGAAAAGATTCAAACTCTGCGTATGAAATAAAGAATTATTTCTATAATTGAAAGAAGAACAGCAATACACAAGTACTGTAATAGCACACAGACTTTTGGAGATTAAACAATTAGGTACTTTGTCAACTCATAATATAAATGTGGGCTGCTTTCTTCTACATTTGTTGGTTCCAAGGTGATATTATGTAATAAAATATAATTAGAGAATTTTCCATAGGACGTTCCATCTACCTAAATGTTCTGTGTAGGAACTGGTGAAAAACTCCCCTAAAAGCTTAATTCATGGAGAGGGAAAATAAAATATTCGCCTTATCACCAGCCCATAAGTAGAGTTGCATTCATTTTGTAGACAATAACAATCTCCTCATCCTACGCAGTGAGTTACCTGCATTCCTCAGGTACAGAGCAGTTCATTTAAAGAATCCTATTTCTAGCTACCTATACTTTCTCCCTAAGAAGGTTACATGATTGATTCATGGAGGAAAAAGCCACAGATAAAATCAAAAGTATTTAAATGCAATGATGCAGCTAGCAAGAGATGTTGATCGCAGTAACAAAATAGGTCTCTCATGATGAGCAGCATTAAGATGACATTATTGGGGCATCCATCCAGTCCTTCAATACCTTCAGATACTTTACCGAATTTCACTTGTCAGAAAAGCCCTTTGATTTCCAGCTCTCAAACATGAGCACAACCACTTCCTTCTCTCAGGTGGGTTAGTTTGTTCCATCACTTCCGTTCCATTCAGGACAGGCAGCTAAACAGATGATGAAGGAGAAACTGAACTTCTGCAAAGCCCCTAACTTATTTGAGGTCAATTCCTACCCAATTTAAGCAATGGCTTTATTATTATTATGGTGTTGTTTGGTTTAATCTGGTTTAAATTGGTTTATCTTGCCCTAAACAAATTATGAAGTTTAGTCTGTCATTTGTAGGTGTTTCTAGTCAACATTCTCCCTTACTTTACTGCAGCCTTCGGCCTCTAATTAGGCACACAAGCTGTTTTTTGTATATATAAAGCATTCCCATTTACATCAACTGAAGCCTTATTTGAAGAATCAAAGATGAAATGCAGCTGTTAGTGGCTGGCCTGTTTTTGTTAGTTATGGCTATTCACTGCTCATTGTCTGCAAGGCTGCTCTTGCATGATAGTACTAATTCAGGGGATCAAAGTGCTGCATCATCATGATGTCAGCTCCTTTCATACTGTAGTTTATAAGAAACAAATTGATTGCTTTCATGCCCAAAAATACAGCCCAAAATATGAAACTCAAAAACAAAGCATTTTTTAAAAAGAAATTTAAGTTTGTCTACTGCTATTTCTCCATACAGATTTTTTATCCTGCAATATATCCTTGCAAGACAGAGATAAGTATTAGAAATGTTTACAGGACCGCACATGATTGTTCTTGCATAACCAAATTGACTGGGCTATGAAGTTTGGTACCTTTTCTTCATTAACCAGCAGAAATGGGGAGAGATTAGTTAGCACAAAGACAAGCAGAAGTAATCAAAACAAAGTACATGCTGAGTCAAAGCTTATAGACGGAAGGAAGGCAAAATCATAGCATGAAAACCATGAATTACCTCAACACTGTGAAAACCAGATACAGGAAAAAAAATCATGATTCAGAAGACTTACTTCCACCACAAGGATAAGTATTTGGGCTAGATCCTTACAGACACTGTGATTTGGCTGCATGTCTTTTGCAGTGTTCTCAATTCACATTCTTCAAACTGGCAAGGAGAACTATTCAAAGCTAACCACTATGTTTTTTTGGGGGGTAGATGGAAGAGTTGCTCCATGATTAAGCATTTGTGAACGTACAAACAACATTCTCTCACTGGTTCTGAAGAGTTCAGTGGCAGGATAATCCTTTACCTTGTCTGAGGACTTCACAACATATATGACACACATGGTGCTTGCAGATCTGCCTCACAATACTGAAGTCTGATGAGTTCATTTAGTTATGTTACTGCTGTAGGGCAATAATTCCAAAAGATATTACTTCTCTGGAAACAGCAGTGTTTAGCTGCACTGCTTGAGGTGTCTTTCCTCTGTCTAACATTCATGGCCGGTAAGACCCAAGCCTCTGACAAGTGTTGTTTAAACAAAACAAAAACGAACAAACAAACAAAAAACAACAACAACAACAACAACAGAGATTAAAATACCCACCATCATTTACAAGTGTTATATGGTGCAGCCTTTTACCTTTGAAAAGACCAACAAAACACCTGAGAGCACTGTACCACCGTATTTTGAGATGATCCCTATTATACAGAATTGTCTTTAAGGCTGCTTTCAAAATAAAGGGAGGGGTCTACAATCAAAAGTCAATATTACAAGCGTAAAGTCATACTAGAGAAAAAGAGGAAAAGAATCTAGCAGGAGAATTAAAGATATAAATTAGATGATAAATAAGAATTCTAACAGCTAAACTAGAAAAATCTAACAGGAAAAGATGAATACAACAAGGAAAAGAAGGCCAATAAATTAAAAAACAAATAGCAATTTAGAGTGAGTAAAGATTAAAGAGATCACTTCTGAATACATCAGTCAATAACGAGAAAAGGCAAATGAGCCACAATGTATAAAGGTAACCACACACGCAAAGTGCTGTCTGCCCGATAAAATATGCACAGTTACACAGCAGCAGCTGAGAGGGATGTAGCTCTGCTCAGCTTGCACACAAACACCACTACCTCCATGCTGCACCAATACATTATTTTTGATCTGCTGTACCCCAGACAGAAACCTGCTACAAACAGAGAAATGACCCCATTTGAATATTTTACCACTGAAACATGAGCATTTTGGGGGCTTTTCATAACATTCGCATTCAAATCTTAATTTCAAATTTATCCTGGCTTGAAGACAAGTGCACTGCCAGAGCACTTGCAAAGCTATCACACATGAGCAATGACAAAGCTTCTGCCTATAAAATCTCTGAGGGGTGAAGAATATTTATTTCATGTAATAAACCACAGCCTCCCCTTACCCATCGCTCATACATCCTTGTTTATGTGGAAGTAGAAAACGGTGAGGAAGAAGATATCAGGACGGCTTTATCAAGATTTCTTTTGATCTCCTTTCTCAAAATTCTTACTGCAATAACTTTTTCTCTCAGTAATATCTCTTTTCCCTCCTTTGCAGACACATGTAACTCACAGCTACGGGACCTGCATGTGTACTTCAGCAGTCGACTGCTCTCTGTCACCATGATGTTTGTGCCTTCAGCGCTGAGGACACTGAAGATCCCACAGTGACTGCTGAGCACCACTCCAGTGCACAGTTACAGAAATAAGCAGAACCTGGAGCTTCTTGAGTGCTCCTCTAATTTTACTCTCATCTTCATCTTTCCAGGCACAAACGCCAAACTGCAGCCAATGCCTTGTTAAAGACCATTCCCCCCACTGGAGGAATGCTCAGGAACAAAATACTTCTCCCTTATATCCACCAAGTCACTTAAGTTGGAACAATTTCTGCCCCTTCTGGTGGTTTTAATTCATTGGGACTCAGGGCCAATCAACTGGGAATATCCCCTAAGGTTTGTTTCATGGAGGCTTGATGGTTATCAGCCCCTGAGAGGAAGTCCAACACTTTGTTGTGTTAGTGCAGCAGATGAGCTCAGGATTAACTGCAGGGGCAGCAGCATCTCAAACAGCCATATGAATATGAAATTAAATTAATTTCCCCATTTTGAGTCTTTATGGGATATTTACATAAAGACAAACTTCTCTTCCATTGTCTAAGAGATTCATTGCTCTGCTCCTTCTGCATTTTATGATCTGACACTGGGAATTCAAGTGGCACTGAATACAGCACCAGGAACAAAGGTTAGGTTTACAGAGCCAGAGAGTAAGAGCAACTGAATTCTTGGACAAGATCATTCATTCAAAAAGGAAGTGAAAATAACAGCAAAGAAATCTCTGTTTAGGAGATACAGATCACAGCTGAGGTCGGCAGGGCTCTCTGTGTCCATGTGGTCCTACCATGCTCGAGCAGGGACACCCAGAGCAGAGTGCCCAGAGCCACATCCAGGCGGCTTCTGAAGATCTCCAAGGAGCAGTCTCCACAGCCTCTCTGGGCAGCCTGTGCCAGCGCTCAGTTTCTTCAAATTTATTAGAAGTACTGCTCTCATTTTATCAAAAGAGAAACTCTGTCACTGCAAACGTAGTCCTAAATTGTAATTTCTGCCAGACTTGGAAAGGTGTCTTGTCAATATATTAGAGACAAGTGTACACAACGCATTAAGAAACTTCAATGAAGCCACCAGGCTTTGTGTTCATTTACTATTTCTCTAGAAAATTGAAGAGTAAATAAGGACATGCAATTGCCAACACTAGTCGTGATTTTGGGTAAGAAGCAAAAACAAGAGGCACTCTCAGCACCTGCATCCAACAGACAACCACATAAGAACAAATCTGGTTCTAACAGTTCAGATGCAATCACAGGATGTTGCTTACAGGTTCTTGCATGATACAATTACAAACAGTAAAAGCCAACAAGATTTCTACACTACAGACAGGCAAATTTTCCAAAAGTCTGTGTTGCCTCTCAGGTAGCTGCAGTACCACAAAATATTGTATACACCTCCACAAAACTGACCATGGAGGTCTTTCCATTAAGTTCATCTAACTTTGGCTTAAAAATTAAATACTGGATGCATTTCTGTGTAGAGAATAGGATTCTCTGCTTGTCCTGAAGCCCTGAAGACAAGCATTTCAAGATTCACTTGGAAATTTTCAATACCATTTTCAGCTTTGGACTGAAATATCTTGGTCTCATTTTTTTCAGCTAAACAAAAATAATTGGAAATAAATTTAAGAAAGAGCTACCTTTGCTGAGGGGACCAGAAATGGGAAATCATCTGTCTGCCAAATTAGCACGGTTATGCAGAGTTCTGTGATTTGGCCAGGTTTCAGGCAAGGCTCTCAGATGGGCAACTCTGCACAGCACCTGCCCTTAGCACAGAGCTCTCTCCAGCAGCAGATGTGATGCCTCACTTCTTAAGTTCTAATGTCACCCATACATTTTTCAAAGTGAGTAAAATCAAGTGTTTTATTGACTAAACTGGTCTGAGAAATCCAATATGCTATTGAAAGACGGCTATTGTTGAAGATCCAGGCAGTTCAGCTACAGAATTTTCAAAAACAAACCCTGAAACTGCTCATGTCCTGCCCTTTTATTCTTTAAGAACCCATCGATTAAGACTATGATGTGTATTCTCAAGCACAAAGGGTTAATTACTGTAGACCACTATTACTTAAAATAACTTCAGTAGAAAAGGCAGCTCTGATAGCCTATTGTGCACTTACTTCCAAGAAGTTTGAGCACATTTTCTTTAGAAACTACAGCCATTTTAATGTTCCTAGCAAACAAAGAAATAATTACCCTTGCAACCATTGGAATCAAAGATGTGCACACAAAGGAAAAACAACCAAAAAGAAAAGTATCTGCTTCAGCTTACTTCAACTGTAACAAGTTCCCCAAACTTGCGGTGTAGCTAACTTCAGCAATGGAACTTGTCAGTCCTCTCTCTCTCTTCCTATCATTTTATTCATACTTCGCTAAGATATAGCAATAATTCCTGCAAGAAAGTAAGGGTTTGTAAGTAAATAGAGGCATTTGAAATGCCAGCTCTCAGTATACTGTATGAGTCAAATACAGGTGAAAAATGACAAAAAGAAAGCCAGGAAAACAGGGAAAATTGAGGAATAGCTAAAGAGTGTATTTTTCTGAAATAAGCCTTTCCACAGTGCTTTCTATAAAACCGTTCATTGCTGTGTAGCTTGGAAAGCGTTCCTGCCTGCTCACATAAACAAAGAAGGGCCTTAAACATGGGATTAAACCTAAGGAAATTCAAATCCCACTGAGCAGTTCAGAGAAGACAGGGATAGGCTGTGGAAGGACTGCACAGTCTGGAAACAATGGTAATAATAGTAATAAATAATAATCCCAGCCTTTCTTGGGTTTATTTTCTTGTTCCCCAAACATACAGATGCTGGAGAAAACAAATATTCAGCTCATGTGCAGTGATTCCTCCAGTCAAACCACAAAATACACACCAAGAAGCCAGAGAATACAGTTGTCTCCCCTAAAACTGCAAAAAGCTGTGAGGCTGAGAAAGAACCTTCAGCAACATAACTGGAACTTAACAGAAAACCAGGCCTCTTCCAGAACTGCAAACGTGCCGCTCAGCCAACACCTGAGTATTTCCATCAGCTTTAGCTCAGATGACCTTCTTAGCTGAGGATGGAGAACAACCCTTCTGCCATGCTGGCAAAATTGCCCTACCTGATGATGATGTGCAGTAAGAACTTGGCTGTTGGTCCCAACAGGATCAGACGGCAGTGATGATCAGGTGTGCTTTGCTCATTCACAAGGCTGAAGTCACAGGTAAGCTCAAATCCAACACAGACAGCCTATTGTACCAAGAAGAAACAGGCTTGAAGAAATGAACATCAGTATGAACAGATCACACATCATTTCTTGAGCGAAGCAATTGTGTGAAAATGATCTTCCTTGTACAATTAAACTTGCAATTCTTTTTCTTAGCGTGCCAATGTAAAAGGATGAACAATCTAATGAAACAACTAGCAGACCAAATAGGAAATAATACAGCTTATTGTGTTTCAGATTAGCTATGCTTTCAGGAAAAGACTGCTCTCCAGCATGCTGAACAAAACACTGTTCCCTTATGGGTTCGACAGGAGAAATTACCTTCTCAGTTTTTAATTTTAAACTTGAATTTATGAAACACTAATCTATGCTCCATTAAAGATAGCATTTGCCAGTACAGCCAGCAAAGCAGGAACGCTTACAAGCTTTCAGAAGTGCATTTTAAAGGAGAAAAATCATTAGAGTCAGCTTTTTCCATTGTTCACATAGCTATCCATTCGGCAACATTCCAAAAAGGAAATGGTATAAGAAATTGCATGATCTGTTCTCCTTCACGTTCTAAGGTAAATTGGGACTTTTTGCAAGCAGGCGGAACAAAGCAGGGGTCAGGGCATTTTGCTTCTTTTGCAGATGCAACCAAAGATCACATCCAAGTCCTGCCATGTCCAGTTGCCCAACCCAGCCTGTCTGACAGTGGACTCTATCACAGAGAAGTGTATGGGCAGGACAAATGCAGTATTATTTCCCCCAAGATACTCTTTCACTCTCCAGGAGATTGCTGTTCAGAGATCTCTCAAGCTAGAAGCATTGTCTGGATATTTTTACAAATCCTCAGTGGATTTGTCCCATCGCTATTCTGACCTCATGCAAACTTTCAGCATTCAGAACATTTTGCATGTCATGTGATCAACTACTGCCTTTTATCAGTGCTGAACTGACCACCTGCTGATTTCCCCCAATACCCTCTAATTCTCGTACCGGAGGAGAAAAGTGAACAGACTGTTCCCTATTTCTGCTTCTCCATTATATTCTCTCTTTGTCATCTCCTTTCCAAGCTGAAAAATCTCTCTCTGCATCGATTGTGCAGAAGTTAAGGAGACCCTTAACCCACTGTTCTGCATCTTTTCCTGTTATAAACCGAAGCCTATTTCCGTGTTGTGGAGAGGGAACCAGGAGCAGGCGCAGCATTCCAGGTGGTTTCGGCTTGCTCTCTCTTTCTTCTCTCATACTCCTAGCGTACTATCTGCTTTTTAGGATAGCACGAAGAAGTGAGCTAGTATTTACATCACACCATCCATCAAGATGCTACAGTCTCATTCCTAACGGGAAACACACAGTTCAGAAACCATCATTTTATATGTACTGCTAGGATTATTCTTCTCTTATGAGCATGCTTTTACCTTCACCTCCACAGTTCCATCTTACCATATCTTTCACCCAGTGACTTTGGTGCATAAAATTTTTCTGAGATTCTTTGAAGTCGGACTTGATCATTATTATCTTGAGATTCTTAGTGCTGTCATTAAACTGTCACCTGTCTATTCACCCCATTTTCATAAGTATACGTTGAGCAGCGCTGACTCAAATATAGGCTCCTCTGACACCAGCTTCTCTACGCTTTGAAAACCAATCATTCATTTCTAAGTTCCTTCCATCTTTTAACTCATTATTTATCCAAGCAAGAGCAAAGATACGCAATTTGTGGCAATTCATTCAGCACCTTCATTTCTTGAAGCACCTACAGTGAAGTGCAAGTGCCAAGAACCTCTTCAGTACTAAGATAGTCTGTATCACCAGGACTGCCCTTATCCACTTGCTTCTTGGCTACTCCCAAAAACTTTGACAAATTCACAAGGCACAACTTCCCTCCCCAGAAACAATGCAAATGCTTTGCCAACGTGTTCATTTTACCCATGTGCGCATTAACTCCGTCCTTCCTCTTAATTCTGTTTCATCAGTCCACTGCAGAACTGAGGCTACTAATTAGTAGTTTCCCTCACATTTCTTAGAAACAGACATTTTTCATTGATGTCCCACTAGCAGCATTCCCCTTCCTTTGGTTGCCAGAAAGTTAAATGAGAGGTTACACATCACAATTAGTGGTGTTAATTATTAATATCAGCTTATCCTGACTTATCAGTGTTCATTCTGTTTCAGATTTATTATTAACTTTCTCTAAGTTGGTCCTGAGACACAAACATACACCAAGTCCACTGAAAGCCTAGAGCATACATGTATCTAATTCAATTAATGTTTCTACTTTTGAACTCATTAGTGAGACTGAAATCCTTCGGAGCCTTGTCAATGCTTCTCTTGGTCACAGGGTCAACAGCTGATCAGCAATGGTTTGCTCAGAAAATCCTGAAAAGCCACAGAACTAGGAAAGAGAAAACAGTGAAAGCACCTAAGGGGAAATAACAGACAGCTATTACAGTCCTCCATTTGAGATGCAAGAAGAAAAAAAAACACACACACACAAAAACTTCGACAGACAAAGGCACAGAATATCAGAATATTTAAAGGATCCAGTTAGCTTCCTCCCAGTAGTGATGATGACATTTGTCCCTCTATTACCATAGAAACTAATCCAACAACAGCAGTACTTGCAAATAATATCTCACATGAAAACAATATATGCTACCAGCTGGCAATATTTGAGAAGTATCTGATGATGACCACCACAAGGACTATTTCACAAGCAGCTGGGGAAATTTACTCTTCCAATGCTGATATTTTAATAAGCATAGTCAAAATTACCTACTTACCTATAAATGCACTTTTTGCAAACATGTCTAGACATTACTTTTATATTTTTATGACAAGATTAAGGATCTTCAGTTTGTCTTGCTTCAGCTTGCTCTTTGATGAACAGCTGTTCAAACAATCTTTGAGAGGTTATTCTTCTCTTATCCAGTTCCACTTTCATACCACAACTGTTTAGTTAATTTATTTTGCCATAAGTTTTAAATTATTTAACTGCTTAAAGATGATGCAATACATCCCCCAGCAAAACAATCTCAGTTAAAAATTGCGTGAGAATGGAAGCACCTACTTCAAGATGCAACACAAAGCACAGAAGAGATTCTTTGTGTCTCCGTTTAATTACTGCTTAGATTTTTAACTCACACATAACTCAAATTATTCATTGCCTGTGTATCAAAATTCAGAGAATTACAGTCCCAGACAACATATACGGTCTGTTTTCTGGGGGGACAATAGCAGCCAGATAAAAGTCTTTGAAAAACTGATTGTCCTTCTCTCCCCAAAACAGCAGAAAGAGCTGAAATCACAGTAACGCTTTCCGATATCCTTTAAGTGTTACCTGTCTCAGTTCTTTTTCCCATCTCTGAGAAATTTCCTCCATGTTTAAAATGCATCACTCATGTTTTTAACTGCATCAACTGAACCATTTGTATAAGCTGTCACTAAAGATCCTTTGCAAAATAGGTGCAGCAGAGCAACGAAGCTATTGTTGATGGTCTTATCCGAACAGTTTGGAGTTTAGGCTGAGGCTTCAGCATACCCTAGCAGGTTAGTCAAATCACCTCATGAGACATTTTGGGCTGCTGAACAGATACAGCTGCAGGGCACTTACCTTCTCTGTACCAGGGCAGAAGCAGTAGCCTTTGGCAGCAGCATACCACCATTTGCTAAACACACATATATCTGAGTTTCAGTCATTAATAAAAATGTCTGTCTTTGGCATGGATTTGCAAATGAGTCAAGATAAATTGAACTTCAGTCCAGTTAATTGTGAAAGTGTCTCCACAAAAGATTTGATGTGAAGTAACTATTCCACTTCAGAAGGTAATTCAGATAATTCCCTTTTGCTAGTGTCCTGCCCACACAAAGATGCTCTTTATAATGGAACCACCCTATTTCCCACTCAGCTGGGCTTTTAAGACTATATGGTTTAGAAACCAATAATTCCATCAACTTCAGTAAGCCAACATACATGCTTAAAGTTGTTCACTTCTAATAGCATGACTGAACTAGGTCTCACGCTTGTTTTGTGTAGCTTTCTCCTCCCTTTGCAATGGTCATTTTTAAATTAGTATTCAGAGAAACTAGAGTAAGGAACTGATGCTGTGTACTTAAGTGTTCCTCTCTAGAGAACAGTATTCACATACTGTATTACTACCAGAATGCTCAAAAACCTGTCCTTCTAAGAGAAATGCTCCAGTCAAAACAGAAATTACAGTTTCACGCAGAGATTACTAGGAGAGAACCTTTGGTCTGTGATGTGAGGCAGCCTGATCACACCCTTCAGTCCTCCCTCCCAGTCTCAAACCTCCAGGAAATTGCTGGAAAGTGGTTACTGTTTTAATCACAAATTTCACTTTAAAAGAACAGACAGACTTGTGGCAGCTGTTGTGCAATAAGGACATAACCTTCCCTAAACCATTATATTAACAAAAGCTGTTAGAAACCATGGGAAGCAAGCACGTGCACTTTGTGCAACATTAAATCAGAAGTACCAATGTGTGTTCAGGTCCTTTTGGTTTTGATTTTGCAAAGCAAGGGAGCAGAGCTTGTCAAATATTTAAACACTAAAAATGTATCCACACATAAGGGATATGAACCCAGAAAAAAAAATTCTAAATGCCAGATGATCAGGTTTTTAATGCAAGACAAAACAATCTGTCCAATCACTACTGGGAGACATACTGTTTTAACAGTCCTGTGGTACACAGTAGTACTCTAACCTATCTTCCAGCTGCCCATGTGTCTGATCAGCAGGACTCCCTCAGCTTTTAACCATCAGCCCCTCATACTGCACTGGAGTTCATCCTACACAGAGAGCCCTGTCAATGTGTGTCTGAAAGCACTGGCTAAACTAGCAACTGTAGCCCCAGTTTACTATGAAACATCTGTGCAGTCTCACAGCAACCATTCATCTGAATGTCTTCAAAATGCAATACTGATAGATCTTTTCACTTCTGCTCTGCAGGTGATAAGAGAGCATCTTACCCCAGGCTGTGGCTCAGAAATATTAGGCATTAAATGCACCACTTTCAGTTGGATTTCATTTTAGAATGAGAATAAGAAAAATTATCTTTCGCAATGGATCAGCTCACTCATCTGCTAACAGCCATGGCATTTGCTGTGTGGCTCCTTCTAGTCACTCCCTGACAACTATGCTATAAGAGCCATAAATCTCAGGATCTTCTGGCCACAGGTCACTTTGCTTACTATAAGAGTGAGTCTTCCTGTGCTGAAAAATGCCCGCGCTGTTCTCTGCCACCTTCTCTTTCTCTCTGCGCTTCCCAGATTCTAAAGCTGGCCTTGTTAATGTGCTACCTGGTAAATAGAAACTTTTCATAGTGAGTTTCACTAAGGGACACCTCTGTACTTTCCTGACATTGTTTGAACAATTTTACTCTCCTGTACATACATATCTTCCTATTGCACATAATCCTGTGTCCATCTGAGCAGTTAATGCAAGTGCAATGATGTCAGCTTCGAGGCTGTCAAAGTTATCCCAGGGACACAGGTCAGTGGCTCTCCTATTCCTCCTGTTCATGGAGCTCATTGTTATCATCTCCCCCCAGGGACTGTTAAGATGGAGAAGAGCAAACGTAAACCAGGCAGCAACTAAAGCAGAAACTATGGAGAGAAAAAAAACCGACAAAACAGAGCTGGTAAGGCTGGCAAAGAAGTCTACACCATTATAAGCAATGTCACAGTGCAACCAGTTGCCTGCATTTTATGGAATATTTTATTCTTCAACTTTCACTCCACTTGTAGCTTCTATTTGGAAGCACCGTTTAGTGCTCTATTTAGTGCACTATTTAGTACTTTAAGCTTTTCTCACAAGATCTAAAGGCCCCAGTCAAAGGCAGAGCCTATTTGTGCTAAGAATGTGAAAATACCTAGACCAATGTGCCGCCCATCAGGCATGATCCCCTCCCGCAGCCAGAATGGTTCCCTTGGCTAGAGAGGTTAACACACACCAGCTACTCAAGTCAGGCAGTATGAAAGGGAGCAAAGTTGCTGCTGTTCAGATCTGGTCACCGTTAACTGCTTCAGGCCCTACAACTAGTAGCCATTCACAGGTTTGAAACTGCTTAATGGTGACACATACCCTTGCCAACTTACTCCAGTGCTTCTTTTCATGCTTCAAATTTTCTGATAGTCTAAGCAGACAACATTTAAAAAAAAGATGTAAGAATCACTATCCTCTTTACAGCAACGAGGGCCAGCACAAATTATGTAATGCCTCCCTTTCACACCACAGAGTCCAGAGATGTGGAAACTGATTCCAGATTCCTGGGAACCCCAGGAGAGGGCCCCACAGCATAGCAACCCTCCCAACAAGTTCTGACCTCTGAATTACAGCAAGTCACTGCAATACCACAGGAGGGGCAGAGTACACGTAATAGATGTAACAGGAAGAGTCATTAGGTTTCTGGAAGTCACTTGGAACACAAATCAAGACTATATAAATAATTCAGTCTAATTTCCCTAGCCCTAATAAATCTCCTCCAGAAGAGAGAGCAAAACTGTGTAAAGCAAAGTCAGACTATGCCAAATAAATTGCATTTGTTTCTCTCTAATATAGCGGAGGAATACTCAGAGCTATTTGCAGACCCTGGCCTAATCCGATGCCTGGATACAGGTTCATCGGCCAAGCCACTTCGGNCGGCCAAGCCACTTCGGTTCCCCTGGATACCTGAAGACCAACGAGCCTACTCCCTTTCCAGTCCAGTATACCTAGAAAGTCATCTGATATCATTTCACAATTCATGGAAATAATTTTATTTTTTTTTCTCTTATAATCTTTTAAGGTCTGGGCAGCTAGTTATACCTGATGTCAGAATTTAACCACAGGTATGCCAAAAACAGTCTCAAAGGCACAAATACCTTAAGATGGCAATCTATTTCCAGTTGCTATTTAGATTTAAAGCACACATTTTTCATTTCCCCACACACAGCAAGATGCCACAAAAAAGAAAACAAACAAACAAATAAAAATATCTCACATCCTATCCAAATTTAGGAATTGGAAGCTTGCCATGTTTGCAATTGTACTAAGAGAATTAACAGCAAGCTAACATCTAGCACATCTGAGCAATTTTGGAAGATACAGTACATAAGGAGATCTTTGGACTTTGGTCAGGCACAAGGGTCTGGAAGCACAACCAATGATTATGCTTCTGAAACTGAAGGTTTTGACTTTTGTTCCCTGTGCTGGTAAGATACAAGATGCTGCTTCAGGACAGACAATATGTTAGAGAAGACAACTCTTAGACACCCATAGGGACTACCAGGACATAGAGAGTATTTCTCACATTTGACCTGTTTATGCTACTCTCTGTTTCTGGAGGGATGAACAGGACTGCAGCCCTTGTTCTGGGATGGGCTTAAGGTGCTCAAATCCATGTCCCAAAAGTTACTGTAATTCAGCCTGAGGAAAAGTTCAGTCATCACCCAGGCGCACCTGTCCTGGCCCAAAAGACAGAGCAGAAAAATGCAGTTCCTTTGCCTGATGCTACTTTGCCTAGAACTACTAGTTTGCAAGGATAGAACATACCCCATCTGCATTCACTTACAGAAAGAACAGGAATCATTGCAGATGAGTGACCCCAAAGTACCAAGGAACACAGATACAGTTACGTAAAACCTAATGCCCTGTATGTAACACACTGTCTTTTGTCAGGACACATGCTGCTATAATTTTTTCTGAGCTTGCAGTCTCATCCAAGACAGCAAGAATGCAAAAAACAATCTAAATAGCTGGCCGCAAAACCAAAAATCTCATTAACACTCTAACACTCACAAAGGATGGTCAACAGACAACCAAAACCAGAGCACAGTAGCTGTATCATGCTTTCTTGGATGAGCCCCAAAAAACTAAGGCAACATTGCAGACATCATCGTCAAATGCGGTGTCAAGTGGTTAGCCAGGCCCCTAGCCAACAGTGCACGTGAAAGGCTATGGTCTCCTACAGAATGATGAGATTAAGTTCTACAGAGTGCTGTCCCAGAGCAAAGATTTCCAGCTTTGAGATGAGAGAGAGAATATACAACAGCTACACTAACTCTGAGGAAAGTGACACTGTGCTAATGGGTTTTGTTAAATTCAAATGAAACGGCAGGATAAATCTGCTGAAAGAAGTTCTTCTACTCTGCACTGATAAGGGCCTAGTGATTTAAACATTTGTCAGAAGGACAAGCGCTG
>VXAV01006803.1:114666-131977 GCA_013399715.1 Alectura lathami | reverse complement strand
AGCTCTTCAACAGAACATCTCAAAGCATCAGGTGTCCCTGAAGACTTTCAGAATAAAAACAACAGATATGATCAATCTAATTCACTTGGTTAATTGTGCAAGATTAACCCCTTTTCTCCTGGAAACTAAGGCTCTCATCACATGTCCCATCTCTTACGCTCTTTCAGACCCACAGACAACACACTTCCAGACGAGTGCTAGCAGTTATGCTTCATAATTTCCAAGAGTGAAGCTACATATAAACATTTTGCCTGGGCTTCTCCTCTCCCAACACTGTTTTCACAGTTTTGAAGACGCCACATAAAATGGTAAAAATAGCTATTAATAGCTATTTCTCTAAGTATTTCATCTTGCAATTTTTAGTAAGGCTGCATAGCATTCCCAAGGGGTAGCATTACCAGCACTGAATTTATTAACTTTTTTCTATACTTTCAACACAAAGAATCTCCTATTGGAGATTTTAATTTCCTGAAAACAAAACAAAACATTGCTACCCTGTTGCTACATACACTGAGGTGTGTGAAGGAGCATTTGTTCTTCACGCTGAACACAAAGAGACTGAATAAGGAGAAAAAGCCCACAAGATTAGTTAGTTTTATTCTGAAAATAACCGCCAACAGAACTTTTAATCAAAAAGCATCCCAGGAGTCTAGCGTCCTTATCTTTATTGACATTGTGACTTCATTATCTGCAAAATACCAACCAAGAAAAATTGTAATTATTTTCCTCTGTAAAATAAGAATAAAATTCATTTGTTCAAAATAATCAAATTGAGGAGTCAGGCAAAATATTAATGCACATTCCCAGCTCTTTACCTTCAATTGTTTTCGCAGTGATGCTGTACCAGCCCATATCAGGCAGCCTCTGGATGGTCGACAGAACTTTCCAGAGGCTATGAATCCCCAGGACAGAGAGCTAATGAAATCAGCACTTCATTATTTGCTTTTCCAAATCAACAACCAAATCAGCAGAGGAAGCTCAGTTGGCAGACAATAAAAGAACACCAAGCTCATCTGGCACTCAACAAATGAAGACACTGTTATTCTCAAATCAGTCCTCTTATAAGGTTAATCCAGCTTTCATGATAACAGTCATATTTTACTCATTTCAGCCAATTCTGCCAGATATCTGTCACTACCTCAACATCAGTTACGCACAACTTCTCTTGTCCCCACATCTGCCCACCCTGCGGCTATGCTTTCCTGAAGGTGATTAAAAATGAAAATAAAATTCTTCTTGCCACAGCTGAGACTCTATGGTCTGCTCCCGCCTATTCCTCTCTGCACTTTCTCTTAAGTGCAACATTGACTGAACTGCAGTGCTAGGTTGCTAACATGCTCTGCTAGGCCCTGCCTTCACATTCAGGCTGTGCTGGCTCACACCGCTGCCTTACAGAAGACAGGACACTTCCATCACTTACACAAAGAAGCTTTCATTATGAAGCTCTGTGGAACCCCCACACACACACACACAAGCTGGCAGACGCTGACTTGCAGGGAGCACAGAACTGGCTGTCATCCTATTGCCATAAGTCAGTGCTGAAATGGAGCTGCCTAGTCAAAGACCCTTCCAGGAGCTCATCAGAGGCTGACAAAGCAGCAGTTTTCCTGGTCTGCAGAAGCTGGAGTCTGGAATCCTCCTTCTCCACCCCACTTTTAACAGCAGCTTCCTACTGTCTTTTCCAGACCATACAAGGAAACTTTCTTAGGTGACCACCTTCCACAAGCCACCTTTCCACCCTCCCTGAGAAATCCACCTGTAAGAACTACTTTTCACTGGGTAATATGTATCCACTGCTTTATCAAGGAACCAACGAAGGCTGAGCTATCCAAACAGGAAGCCTGGCTCTCTCTTGTTTTCCTGTGTGGAAGCAGCATGTATTTTTACCCACTGACAGCAGTAAAAAGGTCAGGTAAGAAAAAAAATTCACACATGTAAAGTGTTCTTACTCCAGTGGACTGGTCAACAATATGCTTACTGCCATATCGTTAAACCTGATCATGATGAAAAAGTTTCTTTAACAGCCACAGAATCCACAATGGGAGGTATATAAGGATCCACAATGGGAAGCATATGGCCTGAATGGCAGCAGTAACTAAAGGGTTACTGAAAGGTCAAATCATCTCCTTCAGGCTGTGACTTGGAAAATAAAAGCGTGAAACACAGCAGGAATTCTGGAAAGGTGGAAAAGTTCTGGGAGTACCCAAGGCTGGAGGAGATGTGGAAAGGTTACATGGATATTGGTACCAAGAGGCAGGGAAGGCTGAAAGTAGCTCATGGCGACAAGGAATAGTCTCCCCTGTACAGGAGAGAAATCGCACATGGGGGAATGGGCTACCCCAGGAAGATAAGCCTGAACTGCTCCAAATCTCTTTACCCCTAGAAGGGGACATACGGGCAGTAAATAGGATGGCTGCAGACTGCAGGGGAGCAAAATCCAGACAGATGCAGGCTTGTGCCGCTTGAGTCCTTTAACTTCCTAGCTGGGAGGTCACAGAGAGTACTGGCCTTGCCTTTATTTAGATGTGCCACATCAGGGTTACCAAAGGAAAGCACTAACTTGCCATAATGCACGTGCACACACACTCTCTCACTTGGGAAAGCTAAGAGAACTCATCAGTACAGAACTGTTACTGCAGTAACCTTGAACGAGCTGGGGAAATTCTTTGGCTTGCCTAATGACTATAAAAGGACTTCTGCACTGGGCATTCATGTAATCTGTTTTCTATTTAAACAAAAAAAATCTTACAGAGCCTGCAACTACCTCAGACTTTGAGTCCCCTTGCAATTACAAAAGTCACTGAGTAAGTGTCTCTCCTTCACTGCTCTGCTTCTCTCCACTCAGGTGACCCCTACAGGAAAAGCATCTCTCCGTTAGCTGATCTGGGAGTTACTCGATTGTCAGACCTAGCAACTCAGCCTTGCTGCTCCTGCTATTAAGGGGAGAAGAGAAATGGACTATTGCAAAGAAGGGCACTTGTTTAGGTACCTCTGAGAGCCCTCACACACACAGGAAAACTCCTTGTTCTCTACAAGCACTGTTAACTAGGAGTCACTTAACCTTTGACTGTTTCAAGCAAGCACATTCAGTGATTTATCAGGTTGCCACTGTAGAAATAACTAATGAAGACAGTAGGAAATAATAATTTACACTTGCATGTCTGCAATCCCAAGTTCTCAACATGTTCTACAACTGCTAATGAAAAATACATGAGACAGTGGGTTATGTGCTTAAATATGATTAATGTTTAAGTCCTTTCCAGCACAGAAGTGTGGTGAAGGGAGGATGACACCATCAAAACTGAGCATAGAAGGGGTAGAATGCCTGAGGTATCAGAATGCACTTCTCTTTTTATAGATGGCACTTGTTAGGTTTCACTTGAATCAATAGCAATAGGTACGAGGCTGTTATAATTTCATGCAAGCTTGCAAAGTTGAGTGTCCTTATAAAAGGAGCAATTATATACACACTTTAAGCATGAAGCAGCACAATAATTAAATGAGTAATTACCTTCCCACTTTTAAGCTGTCATGCAATTAAACTTAATTAAACGTTTTCCATACTTCACTAATCTTATTCAAACAGAAGAAGGTAAGAAGGGTGTGGTAAGGAAAGGAAGGGCATCTGGCAGACGGTTGAGCCTATTATTCTGGCTGTAATATAAAATAACAGTGAACAGTCAGCACTAGATTCTCATGTAATTGCCTTGTTGCTAGTAGGAATATAACCTGGCTTGAGCTGTAAGACAAACAATAGGCTGAGACAACACAACGCAATTTAAATTTATGTAGCATTCTTCTACATAGTAGAGCAAAATGCTCTTCAGGAGAGATAACTATCAGGAAAGGAAAATGCTGGCATTTTAGAGCAGAGGGAGGGAAGAACTCCATACAGAAAGGTAGCACAAATGTAAAACAATCTTTAATGCAAACACATGTCCAAAGTCCCCAGTAAAGGAACGTCTGTAGAGACAGAGGAAGGACCAAAGTAAGACATGGGAATTCTGCTGACGGAGACAGACGGCTAGGGTACCGAGACCATTGCGAACTTGCTCTTATCCTGCACAGCCCACATACTGCTGCTACAAGTTATTCTTTCACAGATAAACTGTATCACATATACTGTCTCTACCTACATTTTATTCTTATGGTAAACGATAGAATAGAAAAAATATATCCTCTCGAGTAACAAGAACTCTTTCCTCCATCACTCCCTGAGGAAAAGGCCAAAATAGGTGCATTTAGAAACCAAGTCTGATCACCTCCAGTCTGCTTGTTTGTTATCTCTACTTGTCTGGGGATTCTGGACCACTCTTACACCTACCCGTGGGCACAAGTCTTTTTGCTTCTTTTCTCTTCTACGGGGTCCTAATTCTGAGAGCTATAGAAGTAACTTGAGCTCATCTCAGCAAGATGTAGCCAGGACCATCTGTTTTGCCTGTCATACTTCTTCCAACATCTACTGCAGTTCCACAAGGCTGAAACCTGTCACTAACATTAGCAGAAGGGACACAAACATGGGTTGAGTCTATCAGCACATGATGGGACAAAAGCAGGATGCTTGAAGATAAATGCTGTTGTAAGACAATATTAGTGATGAAAAAAATAACAATACCAAGCAGCATTCCAGAACACTGAGTGCGACCAAATGCTGGAAAGTTTGAAAAACAGATGAAAAATAACACTGCACACGTACCTATACCCCTGTTGTCCCCAAGACATCTTTTCATTTATTTGCCATTGCCTGTATTACAGCAGAAGTATGGCTAAAACATATTAAGTACAGTTTAGAATTATATCTGGTCCTCCTTCCTGCTCCAACAAAAATTCATAGTTTGATCAAATTTAAAATACAAATTGTAAACCACATGTTTGGGCAAGAAATGCTTAGAGAGGACATGAAGCAAAAGCTACTACCGTGTACCGCGTCTTCCTCCCTTTCCCACCTCCCCCCATGGAAACATAAACAAACACGGAAAAGTGAAAAATTCTGCACTTGGTACCAAGTTTAAAAATTCTGCACTTGGTACACAAGTGAGGGTATTTCCAGGAAATTAATGACCAGAGTCTGTTCAGAGCATCCCAACTCAGCACAGATACACTAATATTGCCTATAAGTTTCTAAGATACACCGGGTGGAAAACACCACCACAAAGATAAGTTGCAGTAGAGCAGTAGAGCTCAGAAAGTCTCTAAAACAACAACTACCCACACAGGACTTATCTCCAAATAATATGTCCTAACACTGCCAGCAAAGACAGCACAAATCTAAAGAACATTCCAAACACAGAAAGGTTTCTCATCTACTGGCAGATAGAGTCTTCCACAACGCATTGCCCTCTGGAAGACAACGCTGTTTCTGATGCACTGTAGGCCAAAATCAGTAAACAAACATCTTGACAAACATTGGAGGGGTAGCATTTAGGAAAAGACTTAATACGACTCGCCTGTGCATTCTTGCAAACGAGAGTGACAGCCCAAGGAACTCTGCTTTAGGCTGCCCTGACCCTGCTGTCAGTCCTCTGCACAAGGAGAGGCAGGCAGTGCCACGCAGTCCCGGCCAGGCACACAGCTGACAGGGGCATTCCTCCATCTCCCTTGCAGCACAGCTGATTTAGAAGTCGAGGACCTTGGGTCCAGTCCCAGCTGCTGCACAACTGCAGGGAGCCTTCCTAAGTCTCCAGCCTTAGCTGTTTAACCCAACCTGACAAGCTCCAACAGATATTTCATTTCAACTCTGGGACATTATATCATTTTCTTACTAGACTGGAAGTCAACAGACCTCTACAGCTGGCAATGGTAAGTGCTGTGTGATTTAAATTGGGAATCAGCAACAGAAACAGCATTAAAATCATGTTTTCTGCATCAAAAATCCACTATCCCACCCATACCAGCATGTCCAGAATGAAATCCCAGCAGACCAGAACTTGTCCACAGATTATATGGCCCTTTGTTTTCCAAGATTCAGGCTGTGGTTTGGAATTATCAGTTTTCCTTTCCCACCACCCGCTTGTTTTGTTTTCACATGCTTCTGTCAGATTTGGTATCATCACCTTAACTCCACTTGCTGCTTTCTGATTCAGATCCAGCACAGCTCCCCTATAACCCCATGAGCATAACTATCACCTGCTGCTGACCACCTTCGTTCAGATGGACAATACCCATGTTACCTTACCTGCAGAAGCCAATTAAATTGTCATATGAAACTGATTTGCAAACAGGAACCCAGAGACACCTCTAACCCTGACACAAGGGGCACTAGAGAAAAAGCAAAGTGAACTAACCCATGCCATTCTGCACTGCTTGTCATACCTAGGCCAACCCATCTAAACTCAGTTTCTGTATACCCAGAAAGGTTGAGAGAGACTTCATTTCCACGCTGTGAATTTGTGCATGGTTTCCATGAAGGTCTTGGCATATTTTATTGAGTATCTGCAAGTGTCAGACGTATCACCCTCCTTTTGGGCTTATGACATGAAACAAAACGAAGGCACAGGCAGCACAGAGTTGTATTTAACACCGTGGGGGCTGCTACAGAGTTGTTTAACTACGTGGATGCATTCAACCCCACGGGAGGGTTGTCTCTTGTTGTATGGGCAAAAACTATGGTGTGACTGGTCATTTGTTGTGTTCCAAGGAGTTCTTTGATTCACATCACTAACCATTGCACTGCCACTAAAATACTTAGTGAACAGCCAGAGCCTGCTCACAGTAGGCTCAGCAGTGTGCCTCCTGCTGTGTGATAGCTGTTTCCTCACCACTGCTCATAAAGAAGAAGCAGGCTTCACTAAATACGTCAGATTTTTTCAGCAATTGGACTTTTCATTCTGGTTCTCCAAAAGGAACAGGAACTATCATTGAGCAGCTAGTTTTTACATCATACTCATGGGAATGCTAGAATAAATAAATAAATAAGTAGAAAAAAAAATGTCTGGGAGTAATCTAGAGCTCCCTCCAACTCTGTGCCACATCCTGGAAGGTTACTCGGCTGAGTTTGCTCTCAGAGCAACTCTTATGTTTTACCACTCTTACTATCATTTTTTCTTTCCTAATATCTAGCTCTTGAACATCCACACTGCCACTTCCATCTTCACAGCATAACTGCCACCGCACCAGGGACCTGCTCCCAGTGCATCTCTTCCACAGGGCACGCAGGCAAACCCCTGCACTGTGCCATCCTCATGACAGCTCAGCAGACGGCTTCTGCTCTAACCACAAGTTAAAGAGCACCAACAATATATTATCTTACAGCAACAAAACACTGCAACTTCATAATTAATAACCGCAATATGCATCAAGTGAGAAAACACACACACATGGAGATGCCCTGCTTCAAGCAGTCTCCCTGCCACATTAACACGTAGAACAACAGAGGAATAAAAACTCCTTCTGGCTTCACACTAGAGGCATGATGTGTGCATAAGCTGCTCTCAGTCTTTGTTATGGCAATAATAGCCTCAAAAGGAAAGATGGAAAAAGAAATCCACTCAGCTCAGAGAATGCTTTTTGGCAATCAATGAACTCTAAAGACCTAAACAACATGTGGGATTTAAGAGGTAGTTAAGTCCCACTGCCCTACCTTTAAACATTGGTCTTCACTGTAACTGCTTTTCATTAGAAGTGTTCATTTCCATCACTGCTGCTGCTTGGCTCCATTCTCTTCCCCAAAAAGGGAAGTCAATGAGAAGTGAGCAGGCTGAGGCAGCCTTGACTACACACTTCCATTTACAGGGCAGTTCATAACACTGTCTTTCTGAAGTCTCCTCTAAGGAGGCACAGAAGATGAGGCAAAAACTGCAGTACTCAGATAATTGCTAGGAGAGCAAAGGATAGCAAAATCTTCACAGATCTTATATTTTGTTCCTTTAAAAAAATAAAAAATTAAAAAAAATAACTGGTAAATTCATCTAGAGAAGGGTTCTCTCTCTGTAAGTCAGTGGACCTGGGACATGAACGTTCATACTTCAAGCTCAGCTCAGGAAAGATGTTAGGACAAAAAAGCACATGAACAGAAATATCTCAAAATAAAACCCAGAGATGGACCATTACTAAACAGGCATCCAGAACTCTACAGAGTTGCTCAGTGCTGTTGGAAGTATTGTCTTCTGTAGAGGAAAGTGACCCCTTACTCCAGAAGGGCTCACTACTAAAACAGGGAGAGACATGTATTTAAAACAGCGTTATCACTATCAGTCCTAGCACCACAGACAGGTGTCTATTAAATCCTGACACGCAGTATGAGATGAGGACTGTGAATCATGTTTCCCATTACCCAGAAGCAGTGCTTTCTGTTTTATATACTGTATTTTCAGCTCCTCCAAAGTACCCTCCTATATAACCTACTAGGTAAAAGCATGTTTCAAACATGCTAAGGAGCTCTCCCTGCCACACTGTTCTCACTCCACACAGAGGCACACAATGGCTTGGGTTGGAAGGGATCCTGAGGACCACCCAGTCCCAACTCCTGCCATGGGCTGGTTGCCACCCACTGGATCAGGCTGCCCAGGGCTCACCCAGCCTGGCCTTGAGCACCTCCAGGGATGGGGCACCCACAGCTGCTCTGGACAGCCCCTGCCAGGGCCTCACCATCTGCACAGAAAAGAATTCCTTCCTAATAACTTATCTAAATCTACACTGTTTTAGTTTAAAATCATTACCTGTGGTCCTATCACTACCAGTAAACTGTCATTCCACATCCCCACATCAGGTGGGGCACGCTGTCTAAACCTTTAGAAATAACTCTAAGTGCAGACTTCTCATCTTCCTCAGCAACATCTGCCATACAGTCCCACTTCCAAAACAACAGAAGTAGCATTAAGCTCTCAAACATACCCATCAAACCCGGAATTCCAACGCCAACCCAGCAAACATGCTGCTTTCAGCAGCGAGAAGAACGATGGCTGTGCTGAAACAAGGGTACCACAGAGGCGCTGATGGAAAGGTTCAGTGGATAGACAGCTTGGGTACTAAACACACAGTCACAGGTGCTCCTGCTGTGCAGAGAGACAATCCTGCAGCACCACGTACCTGGAATTAAGGACTTATCTGCTTGGCACCATTAGGAACAGCAGGAAGCAAGCAGTTAAAATCCTTAAAAAGTCCTTTGAAAGCTACATGAGAGATGTTCCACTGCCCCTCCACAATTCACCAATTAGGGAAATGGGGTGGGGAGGGGCTGCTGAGGAATGGCAGAGCAGTTAGAGCACAAAAGCGCATGAGAGGAATACGAGAACAAAACCTGGCAGCTCCCCTTCACAGTTCTTTACATGGAGCCTCACTCTTCCCTAACCCTGCCAACCATCCCAGAGGTGGGAAAGGGCACTGAACCTTCCAAAGCTGCAGTCTATTCTGATCTTCAAAACAAATTGATTTATTTTTTCCAGCTTGTTGCCCACTGCATCATTCATTTCTACACTCGTACTCTTTAAAACTGCCAAGGCAGCTGCCAAAGCAGGGTGTATCCTGCAAATGTCTCTGGCTGCAAAACACCACACGCAAGTCCTGCAACCCACGTCTTGGCTAAGACCCTTCTGGGTTCTCGCTTCACTGCGCCTGTGAAGAGCAGGGAAAAATGTCTTCCAATATAACACTTGTTAAATCCTGGAGGAGCCGTTCTTTTTTAACAAGGTCATTATCTCAGATATAGACAAGTCTGCACGCTCCTTGGCAAAGTCTACATGCTTTCTTTCACTGCCTTGAAGACTCATTTGTCTCTCGGTCAGTACATCTCAATTATTTTCCTAACCTCTTTGTAGATTAATTCTCCTGATGGATGCAGACTTCTAGACGCTGGGAACAGACAACTCAAGTTTGTTGTTAGAGAAGCACGTTTCTGGAAAGATCGTAACAGACACCACACTGTGCCCACTGCTACCAACAGGTTTGGTCATTCTCGGAGTTGTTCAAGGACCTGCTGAAGCCAGCAGTGACTCCCAACAACACTGGGTTCTGAGCTAGTAAGCCACAGGTCCTACAGACACAGGGATTTGCTGGTCTCTGTCACAAGGGAAGAAAAGGAGCAAGAACACCGAATTCCAACAATGGGTGCACTACATCTCAACTGACGACACACCGCATAACATTCAGGATGGTTATTCAGTAACGTAGCGATAGAGGATAAAGCAAGAACACAGGAGCTCTGCCTCACATCTTTCTGTGATGGAAAGAGGGACTGCAAGTACACAGTCTTTCAGTTCTACTTCACTACAGAGAACTCTCTGGAGACAACAGCTTTGCGGTGGGAATAAACATTTAAAACCTCAAAATCCAGTCTGAGCAGCTTTTTTTCTTAATACCTAAGAACATCAGCAAGCAGGATTCTACCCTTCACTTTGCCTCTTGCAACTCAGTTGGTGTGATCCCCTGCCAAGAGCAGCCTTCACACTAGCAACAGCCACAGAACATGTAAACCCACCCAAACAGCCAGTGAAACCATCACTGGCACAGCAGCAGTTCTAACTGGGACACTACCAACATCTGAGAGCTGTATTTTATGACAAGTCATATGAGAAACTCAATTTCTCAAATACCTCAGCATTTTTTCCTGCCCAGGAAGTACAGATGACCATAACATTCAACAATTTTTCGTCAGATAAGCTTCTGAACAAGACAGAGTCGCTAAACTGTATGCAAATACCTCAGGTTTCCTGATTTGACTCTGCCATTCATAGCGCAGACAATCCCAAATTAAAGTTTCATGTCAAAGTTGATACATATAAGCAAATAAGCAAAAGGTTTTGCTATAAAAACTTCTAATGATAGCCAGCGGATGTCTAACAGAACTACCTGGTCAGCTGGCAGTTAAGTATTCCAAACAGAATTTCACTTTGTGTGTGATTCCAATTCACACACAAATCAACATCTTGCCTCACGTTCCAGTTCATTTTTCTTCCTTTCAGCATCCTTACATCACTTCAAAAAATAATAATAATAATAATAATTTAAAAACCAACAACACCAAAAATAAAAACAAACCCAAAATAGCCTTTTCTTTGATTACAGCACCTTTCAAGCAGTTGTACGAGTTCAGCCCAGCTCCTTTCAGTGTCACATATGTATGTATCCCTCTGAGAGGGCGCACACGCGTACACTTGCTCACCCTTCAGACTCCTGCCCCCTTAAATCTCTTTAATCTGGTCTCACGCAGATGTACAGTAGCTTCCCAGAAGTGCATGTAGGATTCAGGCCTGGGTTCTCTGCCATGGCTCTCTCCTTCAAGGTCTGCCCAATTTTGTTTCTATTTCTTGAACTCATTCTGATTTTTTCCACTATAAACTAACGGCAAAATAAATGGACTTAGGCTTTGCTGCAGATGTCTCTGTCTCAAAGTGTGTACACTTGACAGTGCTGGTAGAAGACAAAGAGTAAAAGATAAAACCACGATCGACGCTGGCCAAGCGGATGAAAGGAGGAAGTTTTGGGGTTTAATTACTACAGTAGGCTTTCGTCCTTGCCAAGGAAATGCATATGTATGTACTGAAATCAAGGAGTCCCGCCCCTCCACAGATTGATAGCTTCTTCAATCACTCAAGTGACAACATGAAATACAGGTAAAGTGAAAAATCCAGAACTGTTCAACATAGCTAAGAGTTTGGCTTATTTCCTACTGGTTAGACAGGGAGAGTATGTCTAACAGAGCTGCAAAGCCTCACTGGCCATTTGTAGGGTCATGTAATGCTTTGACCTACAGAAGCAGTAAAACGAAACTCCAGCTGCTTCATTGCATAAATCATCACCATCAAAACACAGCTGAAATTGACAGGTTCCAGTTGACTTCCCTTCCCAGGCTCCATTAATTACAAGCTCTTTTAATTACTACATACACACCAGGGGTGAAACAACTTAGCTGCTCCTCCAGGATTTAATTACCAAGCACTCCCCAACAGTGACCCAGCTTGGCAGGAGCCGCTCACTCACACCAGGTGCTGCTCACTGACACAACCTGTCTCCCCATACTGCCGCACCCTGCTGCTGCGCTCAGCCCAGGAAAGAGTTACTGGCAGGACTGGGGAGAAGAGCCCCCTCTGTCTCTTCCTCTCCCCACTCCAGCACAGCTGGTCACCCACACAGCTGGGGTGCTGTTGACAGTAACTGAATATCTTCTGGATGGAAAATGTCCATATTGGCTCTCTCTCCCGCTTCTCAAGCTCTCCCCTTGGACTCCCACAAACAGTGGGGTACGATACTCAAAAGATTCCTGAGCAGCTCATGCACAAGTCTTGCTGACTTGCAATGGCGTGCGTTCTCCTTCCTGAGTGACACCCACGGCTGGTGCTGGCAGTGGAACTGGCAGAGCACATACAGCCACAGATCATGGCCCAAATTCAAGATGATAAAAGTTTTTCTAATCTCCAACTAGATCTCAAAAGAAGAGTTTTACAGGGAAATTCAGATCTACTGTCTGCATCAAATCACAAGTGGCTTGACCCAGCTCTCCCCTCACAGATTTTTTCTGGCAGTCCTGCTCTCAAGATCCAGCTGCCTGCCTGACTCAACACACAGCCTGCAAAACCACTGAACAGGGGAGGAGGCAGACCAGCTCTGTCCATGTCAAACATAGCAATGTATCTGGAAACCAGAAACAGTGCAGATCACTTCTTATTCTTCTCCACATCATGCTCTTGCACACCCTGCTTTCTGCAAAACCAACAAGCAGCACCATCCCCCAGACAAATGCCAGGTAATAACAGATTGCAAAGCAAGCCAACACTACCCAGCCCCCTCTGTGCAGTGCATCCAGCCCAAGTGGATTCCTGTTGAGAAAATATTGCTCTCTAAACCTCCACAGTGAGCTCCAGGTAACAGCTTTACGAGTTTCAAACTGCAGTACAATGAATAGCACATGCAGAAACCACTACAGTCCATCAGGAAGAATATTAAGACATTCTGGCAGGGGACCTTCAGCAAATAGCCTGGATTTACAATCTGACCCTTCAGTTCTCCACTCCAGAAGTGACTGCTCCTTGGCTTCTTCATACAAGCTATGTTCATTCCTGAGCATGGTATTTGGAAAGCAAGAGCACAGAACTCACCTGAGTACCAGCTCAGAACTCATCTACTGTTTTATTCACTGTTTTCCATTAATTCTTTAATTTAAAAAGAAAGAGTAATGTTCACCTCCTACATACTAGAGAAGAACCAACAATAAAGGCTGCTAAGAGATTAATTTGAAGCTGTGAACAGAGATCAATAAATAAATTGGACTTGTGTTCAGACACTACCTCCCAGAGCTGGGGAGAATTAAAAACAAATTAAAAACCATGCACCCATCTCCCGATCATTCAAATGGAAAGCACAGGACAATCATAAGGTAAAAGTTGTGAAGAGAAAATGGATCTTATAGCAAGTTACTTAGAAATACAATAACCCAAGATCTTCACTACACTCTAAACCTGGCTACAGTTTTACAAAGCAACAGAACCCCCTCCGCATTGATCATCTCAGCACAGCTAGCATTTGATTCATGAAGCTGTGCCTCAGGTTGCCAAGAACAGAGCTGCTCCCTAATTAGTAATAACAAGCTTCAGCTCAGGAGCCTCACACTTCTAAGACCCCAAAGGAGCACTGGCTGAAAGAGGAATCTCAGTGGGCAACTTTTATTCAGCCTGAAGCAGAAGCACCAAGAGATTAGCAAGAGCTAGCCTTCACAACAGTTGCATTAATCTCTGAAATTTGTCCGTATCATCACCAGCACTGTCAAAAATAACACCTTTCCGGGTGTTGGCACAGCACTGGTAGCATGAACCTCAAAATAATTTCATCTGGAAGTTGAACTGCCACAGCTTGGTAATAAACTATTATACAGTAGTGAGCAATGATTTAGCTGAGAAACAAAAGTCATTTGTTTTCTGTGGCAGTATCTGTGAAAAGAAATAGGGAAAATAAAGGTCATTACATGAACAAATAACATGATGCTGATGCAAAAACATCTAGTCAAAAATACAGCCTGCAAGTCAGCTGAACACTCACATGAGGCAGGAACCGTTCTCCTTTCTGGTTTGGGGCATGCAGCATCAGCTGTATCACATACCTCGGATCACCTGTTTGCAGAATTAAACACACCGAACTACAGGCAGTGAATGCTGGGTCTGAATTCTGTCCCTGAGTCCATCCCTGAGATATGCCAGCAAAAACTCCAGGTCTACAGGTGAGCCCGACACAGCGGCCTGCCTGGATCAAACAGCACGCTGGAGCTCGAGCAGGAGAAGTCACATCTTTTGATCTGGGTGTTTGCATTGGTAAGCTCTTCCAGAGTCAGGCCAAGAGAACAGACCGTGTTCCCTACTGGACTCCTTCAAAGTCCGTATGATCCTGTTTAACTGGTGATGAAATAAGTAAAAATGTATTCTGACTGATCCATGCTGTTGAAAGCAAAAGGAAAATGAACTGGCTTCCACAGAGCATCTGAAGCACCAGGATAAGAAAATGAAAAATGTTTTCCTTTTCAGAACTAAGACACTTTTTTTTTCTTTTCCCCTCCGTTTTCATTGTTTACAGGGAGAAAGTCAATTTGAACATCAATTTGAAAATGCCAAGAAACCTTTAGCACCTTTCCAACTCTACATGAATCACACCCACCTACAGTAATGCACACTGCTAATCTTCTCTAAGAACCTAGCTCTCCTAGCCCTACCAACAGCAGCTGTTTCTGCTGCACGTTCAGGTTTCAAAACTCTCCAAAGCGCTGCGCCCCTCAGAAATGCCAGACCATCACCACTCTTCCAGGAACCCCCAGAGCTGTCAGCAAGCCAAATTAAAGCGCATATATATATATGTATATATATTTCCTTGATGGCATTGAGATTTGTGCTCCTTTCCGCCACAAACGCCCCAACGGAGCGCCCACTCCCAGGGCCGTCGCCGCGCACACAAAATGGCGGCCGCCTTCCCTGACCGTNAGGGGAAGCGTTGCCCCCCTGCAGCCCCGGCCGCCGCCCAGCGCCGTCCCAGGCCCTCGGCATCGCGGCCGTCCTGGCGACAGCTCGCCTTCCCCGCGTCTCCGGAGATGCCTCCCTTGACCCTGCTGTGATGAGCGGTGCCTGCACCGCCCCGTAATGCCGCACGTGCTCCAAGGGATCACAGAGTTTTCAGGATTGCCTCCAGCAAAGCCACAGGCGCTGCAAGGCATCAGCCCACAACAAAAGAATTTTACTGAAACAAAACAGTGAGACCCTTACCATTTCCAGTAGGTACCGGCCCCTGTGCTGCAGGTCGCGTTGGTCACCTTGACGCTCATCTGGTGCCTTGTGCTTTGTGGGAGCGGGACACGAGCACGCTCCCAGCCTGAGCTGCCAGCTGTTGAACCAACAAACATCGTGAGCAGGGCACCCCTTGGACAAGTCACTGATTTCCACACACCTCCCATCGCGGCAGACATGCAGCTGAGCTTTCAGATGCAGAGAATGAACTTCTAAACGGGGGCCAGCTGCCGCTGGAGTAGGCTGTGCCTCATTTCCCTAGATCCTGCAGTAGCAGCAGGCCCAGCTGCAGCGAGTCTGCACGCAGCAAGGTCCCAAGGTGTGATGGAGGTCAT
This sequence comes from Alectura lathami, assembly GCA_013399715.1. Classification (NCBI taxonomy): domain Eukaryota; kingdom Metazoa; phylum Chordata; class Aves; order Galliformes; family Megapodiidae; genus Alectura; species Alectura lathami. The sequence continues at coordinate 116,445 of VXAV01006803.1, read as the reverse complement.
TCGTTTTAATGGAGCAAACTGAAGGGGAGAAAAGGGGGGTTGAACCCTTATCAAAGCTGCAGCTTTAAAAAGGTAAAAATAAATAACTGGCTTAAAATGAATTCAGGTGGTGATTGTTCTGTTTCTCCATTAAACAACCCAAGCCCCAACACTGAGTAGCATTGATTATTCCCATACCTGTAATGGAACAGAAGCTGACAATATGACTTTAGACAGCAAGGAAACATCTATGAAGAGCAGACTCCAGACTGAAAATGAGTTCCTTGGTTCCAGCAGTAAGAGGTTAATTCATTGCCAGTCTGCACTCTGCTGTCGGAACGCTTCTGTCAACTGTAGATACATGATGAAAAGAAATCCAGTAATGCTCACGAGTCACTAGAAAAAAGGAACAAGGAAGTAGTCGCCAATAATCAAATAAGTGCCAAGGCCAAATGTAATCAAGGATTGACAGGAAAAACAAGTGAAATGATGCAGAGATCAAGCTGGGCTAAGTAAATTGTCTGCAGATTTTTTTATTTTAAAGGAAGGGAAAAGATACAGGACTTTTCAAGTTACTGGGCTAATATATATGAATATAAATAAAAGGAATCCACCTTTCCAAAGAGCTAGATGACATGGCAGATGACAGAGGTGACAGTCTGTTTACATGTATGCAACTATTCTGGGCAGAGGCAAAAAAAATAAGGGGGTAAAACTGGTACAGTCACATGCACAGAGCTGCGGAGTCCTCAGCTGCTTCACTCCTCCATTCTCCCACCTTAGGGCAGATAGGTGCACAGTCCAACTGGAGATGTCAAAAGAGGAGGGGTATTGATCTGAAAGTATGGTCAGAAGGCTGCCGGAGGTACAACTGAATCTCTTAGTCTGAACCCTGCATCAGCATCACTTTCTGTGTGTGGTACAGCTGGAGAGACTGAGAAAACAAAGTTCCTCCCCTCCCCAACACCTTTTTATTTTGGTTGTTAGAAAATATTTACACATCCATACAGCTGTGTTCCAGCTGGGCCAGGTACATTCTGAAATTATATGCTTTCTTCAGGAGGCATAATCATTCCTGTGTGCTCAGCGTTGCTGTCTGTGTCTGGAAAGAGGAGGCAGAGAAATGTTTATTTACAAGAGGTATGTATATGCCTAGGAACGTAGTGTGGTCCACCCCTGCCTTTACCAACATCAGCCAGCTCTTACCTAGGTGCATGTGTTTCTCATGTAATCTAACATGTATTGTTATAGAGCTGGGGCAGGCATGGCTATGAACATTGTTTTCTGCTTCTGGTCCCGGAGGTACAACAGGCTCAGGTAAGGGTGCACTGTATTCTGCTCCACAGAAGACATGCTGATTGTAGGTGCAGTCCTTCCTGCAAGAGGCTTTTTACAATATTTCGTGTTACAACAACACAATTTACTTCCTGCCTGCAGCAAGTACTTTCAGACTTTTTATAATTTCATAAGTTGGCAATGCTTCTTGTTTTTCATACTTAAGTGGAATGCGGTTTGTACTAACCGTAACTCAGCTTACAGCACATTTGGAACATAGGAGAGCAGACCACCATTGCTGTAAAAAAGACCCTGAAACTCCCTCTGCTGGATTCAGTCTGGAAAAAAAAAAAAAAAAAAAAAAAAAAAAAAAAAAAAACAAAACCACATTGTCCAGTAGTGGTGCTGTCCTGAGAAGATCACACACACTACAACAGAAAACACACTTGCTGAATACCATGCTTTATTGAGCCAGAGCTTGTACCCAAGGCATAAAACTCGAGTGCTTACTGTTCAAATTCATAT
>VXAV01006803.1:90805-111085 GCA_013399715.1 Alectura lathami | reverse complement strand
TTTAGTCTAAGTAAACTAAGGTACTAATTAAAGGTAGCATGGGATAATTGGTCTAGTTTGTCAAACTGAGGAGCAATTAAAATGGAGTAAGTACTGTAGGGATTGCTGGATTCTAATACTGCAAAACATGGAAACTTACCAGACATCTTTACCCAAGTCTTCAAATGCGCACAGGCTTTATATGCATACACTTAGAATGTATCTAACTTGTTTACTACCACGTAAACACCACTCTTTGTGCACAGAACATTTTAATACTGATGATCATATGGAAATTCCAGAAATTGACATACAACTTGTCTTGTGGTTCAGCCATATTCAGGCACGCTCATGAAAGTGAATCATTCCTGTACCAGGAAAGGTGCTAAGGATGTTGCTTCTGGCTTGCAGAAGGATTTCTCATCACCTAACACCGTCTCCTCACATGTAGCGTTATGCCCAATGACAGTAGGGCAGGTCTGTTCAGTGTGAGCAGAACACTGCTGCAAGGCCTGTGTCTCTGGATGGGAGAGGGGAGGGAAGAAAGAATGGGAGGGGCACGCCAATTACAGCTTCTCAGTATGCTGCTTACAGAGCATTGCATCAGCTATTTGCCATTTGACGATCACACACAGGAGCAGACACCGCTATAGCAGTCGCGTCCATGAACACTGAAAGGTGTGCTTGCCCAGCAGAAATGCAAGGCAGGAGGAACCATGAGTATGTAACCACCTTCTGGGGTCCCAGATGAGCAAGGTACGTAAGATGTGTACTTGGAAGCTCTATGCAGGAGTTCCCATCACCACCCAAAACCTGTAGAAGTCTTCAAACATCATCTATAAGCTCTAAATAAAGCCCTAGGTTAAGGATTATATGCATCTGTCAGCAGCGCTTTAAAATAAATAAATAAATGAATAAAACCTTCTTTCTTCTGCCTTGAGTATTTTCCCTTTACCAAACCCCAAACTTGGAAATTTCCAACCCGAACTTCCAACTATTGAAACATGTCAGATGAAATTAGTGGAGCACATTTCCTTTTCTCACAATAATAATAAAGACTATGGGCAAAATAGCGATACACAGGCTGAAATGTAAGAATGTTTACATGCGTGTATGGACTGTGTTGATTTACAGTCCTATATGGGAACAACTTAAATTTCTCTTACGATAACAATTTTAACTAGTTTACACAAGAAAACTATCAACTAGCTGTGTGATCTCCTCAACCGTGCATGAGAATTGAAATAACATACCTTAAGGAACTAACCACATCACTCCTTGTTCACCTGCAAACAATAGATTAAGATGCTTAGCTTTTCTATGTCTTTGATTTTAAATTCTCTCATGCTTTGCTTCAAGTCAGAGGAAAAAAGCCACCAGTCCGCTGGAGAAAAACAGTTCTGTGAGAAAACATAGTTGTAAGCTTAAGCACAACCTCCCACCACCACCACCCCCAAACCCCTCTCTATAGTCGTATCGTTCTGCACAGTCCATGACAGAGTTAAATATATGAAGTGAACAGTCAGGAGAAATAGCTACTGATTAGAATTATGACTTTTATTTTTATTCACTAGAGCAACACTGAGGAAAGAATTTTTACATACAGGGTTTTAAATCAATTTTACAAGCAAATTCCAATATACAGTATTTACTCTGGCCTGCATTAAAAAACAAACAAACAAAACCAACAAAGCAGATATAGTAAGGGTACCTCTTGTTTCAGCTAGTACTGAATTTCAAATTTCACTGACACTGGAATTATATTGTTTTTATTGTGGTGCTTTTACAGTAAAGCAGGCAGCGAGCGGCTTTACCACAGCAGTGACTGAATGTCCTCGATAGCACAGTTGTAAGGTTACTATACTGAGGCCTACCACCAGAATCATGTATTAAATCCACTCTGCTCAGAAAAAGCCACTATAACAAGATAAGGAATAGTTACGGAAGCCCAATTCAGGAACAGAACGCCATTTAAATGGCGAGAAAATGTCCACAATAAGAGGATTATGTGCTGTGCAAAAACATACTTCTCCCCCCACAACATGCAACCTAGCTGAGGTCCAGCACTTCAGGATGTGCACGTGGTTGTGACATGCGAACAAAGTCAGCCACACGAATGGTAACCAGTCTTCCAGCATCGTTACAACAAACGGGCATGTAGATCAAGGACGAAATAAATTTTACTGAGCTATGGTGCAGTCTAATTGCTACGTCTAAATTCCAGTCTCACAGCAGTGAGACTCAAGAACCCACTCTTTTTCAGAACTATATGAAAAACTCAGTGCAGTTTCATGTTTTTGGGGCCTTTGCGATTATTTCCAGAAATTCTAACAGTCAGTATTGCACATTTTTCAAACAAAAACATATGCTGAGACCATTATTTTTAAGAGCTATGCTAGTCCTAGGAAAGTTTTGCCATTGGCCTTGATCAGCAGAAGGAAGCGCTAGCTCCAGGGAAGGGAAGAAATAATCTGGCTGCTTCAGTGTAGCAAGTCCACGGTAAAATTAAAGCCATTGCACAACAGAAACACAGTACACTACATGACCATTTTAAACATGCTAGAGTGCATATCAATTCTGTGAAGTGATGTGAAGATACCTTGAAACAGTAACCTAGCAGGGAAATTAGCTTCAAACAGAAGCCACACATAGCAGGAGACATGTAGATTATTTTAGGCACAACTCCAAAGCAATAACGCTCATTTAAAGTGCAATTCTGTTTTTTTCTTTTGTGTTTATTCACTTGTTTAAACACATAATTGCCTCTGTACACACATACTGAACAGTAGCTTAATACTTCTGTGAATACTGCACAAAAGAATAAGTCAAAAAGTAATGATCTAAAAAAAAAAAATTTAATATAAAATAATTTATGCATTTAGGATGATCTGCACAAATACTGTTTATATATCTGCACCTTCCATAAGGTAGATCTGAAAATACTTACTTAATCCCATTCTACAATCTCTACACAACACCCTCTTACCCACTTTCCCCTCAACCCCTGCCTTTCACCGAAGTGCAGCTTCAAACTTCAGTGCTACTCTCCCCAGCTGCCCATCTGCTGATGAGCTTTGCTCGTACTCTGGACTTACTATACATGCCGAGCCTTCCTAGGAAAGCCACAAGAGCCAAAATAAGCAGTTATCTTTAAAGGGATGTGAGGTTAGCAACTGAATACAAACAATTCAGACCAGCATCTGTCTCATCTGCGATCAAATCCTGATTTATCCAGCCCAATGTCTTTCTGATCTATCAGAACAAAGTGGGGAAATGCTGTATATCCACATCAAAGAATATCATCTATTTATGCTCCTTTAACAGGGAAAAGCCCAGAGGATAATATACTTTTTTTTTCCTTTAGAAAATAAAATTAAGAAACATCTTCTGTATTATGAAAAAGCTCATCATCTCTTTGCTTCATTCAGTAAAGGCGCAGATGGATATCTATTCTTTCAAATGTAAACAAAATTTTTAACATCACTAAACCAGACCGGTGACAGTTCCAGAATAAGAAGCAACAAAACTCAGTGAAATATCCATCAACAGCATTAACAAAAAAAAATAATCTTATAATGTAAAATCATACACAACCAAAAATAAAATCAGCCTCTCTTCAAGGAAAGTGAAGATGAAAGGAAACAACCTTCTACAGAAATCTCTATGGACCAGAAAATAAACCAGGAATCTGATCAGCTCCTCAGCAGTTTTTAAACTCTTGAGTAACACAGTAAGCTGCTAGGAGCTAATTTGGGGAATATTAAAAAAAAAAAAAAAATCACTTCTGTTTTCTTATAAAAAGTACATGTTTACACAGAAGGCCACCCAATTCAATGCTTCATGGGAAAGAAGTAATTTTTCTTGTAGAGTATTTCTAACAGCAATCTTGAGTTCCATTTGTCTTGATCTTACATCAGCTATAGCAATTATTGATACTTGTTACTTCTCTTCAGCCTAGCCCCCTCAATTAATGGCAAATCCTGCAAGTCTCTTATTCCAGATTCTTAAAAGCAGTTCTGAAATGGAAACTCCCCCCAACCCCTTTCCCCTCAGGCTTCTCATTTGTCTACTCTGTTGTCAGTTAAAAGACCTTACAGCATGATGAATCCAAACATTTCTGGAACACTGATTATGTACTGAGAAATTCAAGTCGTATGATTTTTTCCTTCACCCATTCAACAAAGGTATCCATCAGGATACCTCTAGTTGAAGGGCTGATATTACACAAGATGATTCTGGAAAATATTTATGAAATGTCTAAACCCATTCACTTTATTTTCTCAAAGAAAATACTGTAATATGTCAATGTCCTATAGCCAAAGCCTAGAACAAGCTATTACTATATTTCATTTTTCTGTCAGTATATGCTGTACAAGAACAGATTTTGAGTGTAGTAATAGCAGCAGCCTTCTGCTGCTTATCTTAAAAACAATTCAAGAATAGAAAAAAAAAACTAACATCTAGGACTCAGTGATGGGAAAGAATGAGAGAATAGGATTTGGGACATAACATGAAGTTTTTGGAACACTTGACTGGATATGCATATATTCAACTCACAGCTCATGTGTTATGGTCCCACAGTCGCACCATGATGGGCACATACTTCCAGACCACTTTCAAAAAAAAAAAAAAAAAGAAATACTTCTCCTAGAGAGCAAATAATGTTCTTTTATTTATTTAATTTACCCAAAATGCTCCCTCCTAGTTATCATGCATTTCTTTAGTAATTACAAAAAAAAATTTACAGAAAAACTCAAAACAAAATACACATCTCTGAAAAACTCTTAGAGTACCAGCTCTGGATTAGAACATAATAGGATTGCTCAAAGCAAATAAGTGGGGTTAATTCACTATTATTATTATTTAAAAATAGTTGCTTTTTAATACAAGTTTTATTATGTAAAATAGTTTCAAATTCTTACTCATATGGCAAAGTTTGTGCAAACATTTCAAGCCAGGTACTTCAGAGTCTTTCAATATGAATCAAAACAATAAATAGAAGTAGTACAATAAAAGTTAAAATATATTAATTAAAATGCATGTTGTGCAACCTCAACATAGGTGTTACGGACCCCTTATTCCCAGAGGCTCCTTACTTACCAATTGGTAAGAGCCTGCACTGGAAGGTTTTGCACAGGTATCCTTAGCACTACGCTTCAAGAACCTACCCATAACGTGTCTATTGAACACAATAAAAACATACCACAACATCTTAACAAACCATGACGTTTAAGAGAAGATCCATTCCACCATGTGAAACCTGCTTACTGTCTGTGAAGAGTGAAAATGAGACAAATAAAGAACAGAGCAACTCCAGGTTACAGCAAAACAACACAAACCACCCAACCCATCTGATTAAATAACGTTAAATATGTCAGTCTTCAGATAAGGATAAATACAAGGATTTTTGCATAGGCCTCTGGAATACAGAGTCAGAATTATGGCCAATAAAACATCTGCTAATAATTCCCATTTTCTACCAGTCTAACCTAACAAGTACTCAGAATCAAGAAGTTAAACTGAACAGCAAATTCATTGTCTAATTACTCAAGTTAACAGAGGTAAGAAATGACTTCTGCCTTCCTGGAATACATAGTGCAGCATTCTGGTACTCATGGTCACCAGACTTCAGTATTAGATCACTGTGCAATACAATCATCAATACAGAATTACAGTATAATTCCAGCTCCCAGGAACTGCTGCACAGATCATAACATGAGCTTCAGAATGAAAAAACAATGCGCAAACACTAAATGCCTTTTTTTTTTTTTTTTTTTTTTTTTGCTATTCACTCAGGATTTGCAGGCTGTAGGTCAAGCAGCCTCAATGGCAGTAATTCAGCAGGTGACATCATCCAGTGAGGTGTAGGTATGCTCTCAATGCGTCTTTGGTTTAGGGAGGCGGGAATGCCGACTGGAGGGCAAACTGTCCCCAGAATGCAATGCTGTGTTCTGTGTTTGCACATTCTCCTTTCTCTGCACTGGTGGCTTTGGGATGCTAGTCTTCAAACAGGTGTTTTGAGGCTCTTGAGACACCGGTGTGGATTTCTGGCTGCTCATTTGCTTAGATTTAATGAAGGACGTCGTTGGTGGGCGAAGTTTAGACGCTTTCTGACTCTGCTTACCCTTTAGGTCATCCGGACCAGATGTTGGCTGCAGCTGAGTAGAACTACTTGCTGGTAGAAGCTCAGGTTCCTTGGAAGCAGCGGAACGGTTTGCAGATCGTGCGACGATGGCCGTTGGAGGAGGCACTAAAGCATTTGGGGGCTTTGCAATTCTTGCAGTCTTTGGCCGAGAAGCCTGGTAAGTGAACAAGGGCTGACCTTTCACTGCCAACTCCGTCCGCACGTCTCTAGAGCCGTCTCTTGTAGATGTCTGAGAACGAGACGGTAGCGTACCTTCTTTATTACTAGCCAACCCTCCAGGGCCCTCAGTACTTCTGTTTTTCATGTTTTCCAAATACAATGCATTCTCATCTTTTATGTTTAATTGTATGTTCATTGAAGCATTTACGTCATTCAGGCTATTTGTGAGAGACATATCTGCAGCATTTTGATTCTGATGATTGCCATTTTCATGCACACCATGTTTAGAATATTCACTGGGGGCCTCGATATGTGGCATTTTTGTTAGTTTTCCCTGGGCGAGGTCTGTGGAACTGGGAAGGCTGCTGGAAGGCTGTAGTACTTGAGGCTGTTAAAGAGAGAAGAATGCAATAATATGTTAGGCAAAGAAAACACCAGGTAACATTCTGAACCCCAAGTATGCTGACTGGATGCTCCATAACAGCTGTATATCTTTTTTTTTTTAATCACAAATTGGACTTTGGTACAAACAGGATGGTTCATGGGACATGTACAAACGTGACTTGTAACTTAGGTGGAAAAAGTTAAACCATTACTGAAATGCATAAAGACAAAAAAAATAAAAGCAGCTTAAAGGAAGAAACATGAAGAAGGCTTGGTTTCCTGGTTGATGGTTTTGCCCTAGTCTGCATCTTGAGAATGACAAGAAGACTGATCAAATTCTGACTCCACTCTTTAAACAGAACAGCTGTCAGACTGAACCCATCCTTTAATTTCTGTTCACTGCATACTCAAGTTAGCTATCCCAACACTTACGTCATTGCTACGTGTTGTACAGGCAGGAAAGGAGCTCAAGGGAACAAATGAATGTACAGTGCATTTTCCTTGCCTAACTGATGTCAGAATATTGGATACAGATATGGGTAACTGCTTTATCTTGAGGTGAATTCAAATGGCCCAATAAAGAAACAAAACAGTCCAAGTAAGTACACATGAAGCTAGAGATCAGGTACTACTACACCAATATCCAAGGAGATGAAAATATCTTGAGGAAGACTTTACATTTTGTCAGAAGAGACAGTTTAGAATCAGACAAGAGAATTGCCAGTACCTCTTCTGGATCATTTCTACATTTTCTTTGCTCTTCCCTGTAAAAAGACTTCAAAGATTAATGTGTGTATAAACACATCCTGGACCTTAAACTTGTACACAGATCTTTGAAGAATTATTAAAAAGTCTGTAACGCGTGGCAAATCCCAAAACCCATTAGAACTTCAAATACACTTTTTTAGAAACCTCACATTTGGATGATTTTCTCATTTTCTTAACCAAAGAAGAGAACTCAACTGCAACAAGCTACCCTTATCCCTAAGATATGCTGAAACTATTTGACTTCTTACCAAATTATAGTTTGCATGCAGATAGTAAACAGGCTTATAGTGTTTGTTTACTAGCGAAATACAATCAGTGTAAGGGAAGCACTGTTTGTCTTAAGGGATGTGACTAAAAATGTTGCTTTCGTCACCCTCTTGAATTATTCTCAGCTTCTAAACAGGAAATAATTACTTGTCTAGTCTTTTTGCTCTTCTTAGAATTAGCAGAGAATGTAATAGCTGTGCATGCCAAAGCCTTATAATATTTCTAGGACAAGAGCGCGTTTCAGGTTTCTTTTCATCTTTCATCTAGCAGTATTGCTGCTGCAAACTGAATCCTCGGAGTTCATTATTAAGAGAAAAATTAATGGTAATGACAGAAATACCAAGGTTTCTGGATCTAAACTCTGACCTACTAGCAGTTTTTCCACGTAGGATATACCAGTTCTGCCTGTAGGCAAAGGCAACATCTAAGTTGTACCAGCGACATCAGCAAGCGATAGATATCTTGAGCAGTCTGAATACAATTGTTTGGGAAAGGCAGGGGGGATTTAGAAGCAGTGTCACACAGGAGTATGAAACCTTCCTCTAGCATTAATGCCTTTTCCTTAACTAGCTTATTTTTCTGAGTGCTGTCAAATGCAGAACCTTCTTAAGCAAACAATCCTGCAGGAAGGAAGTACTAAAAACAAGTAGTAATCCAGTAATCCAGAGAATCCTCCAGATATTTCGCTGTTTTTTTTTTCAGTGCTTATGTAGTGGGTTACAGAAATAATTATCCTTCCCGCTTCAGAGCCGACAGACAGATGTTAGCCAAACTGCTTGTTTTGAGACCACACCTACAAAAACAGAACTGCTAAAAATGAGTGCAGAAACCAAAGCAATGCAAACATTATTACTGTGCAAATAATTCAGTAACTCTGATTTTCTAATCCTTACCAAAGCAAAGATTTTCATGTCTCTAGCAAGCAGTATTATGTCAAGTTCAAATATGTACACAGTTGTTAAAAAAATAAAACTTTCATCTCTCCTAGAAAGCGTTTCTGAATTCCAGTCTTACATGTAAATAAATCTTATCTGACACTACAAAACCTAACATAATATCTAATATTGCTAGTTACACTAATGAGCAAAATGAAAAATGTTAAAGAAAATGAATTTGTTGAAAAACAAAGTTAATACAAAAATGAAATACAGCAAAGAAACAAGCTTTTGATAATGCTGCTGTTTCAAGGTTTTTGACAAGATTATTATTTGAACTTTTCCATTTTGACAATTTGCTCTACATGACACTAAAACTGTAGTGCTACCTTTTGCTGCATTGTTTTTAATACTGAACTATTTTCTTATTTTAGGTTTCTGCTTAAACTCCATCCAGAATTACAGATTATCTCCTGTAATTGCTACACATTACCATTCTAAATGTCAGTGAAAGCAGAAAAACACTTCCAAAATACACAAGTAACTGTTCACAGGGTTTCAACTAATTATGACTTGGTTATTAGTCTAAAGGCCAGCAGAAGGACTAGTGCTTGGCAAAATCAGTCACAAGGAAAAGGGAGAACAGAAAGATTAAGAAGCATTCCCCCTCCTAGGAATACTATTCTTGTTCAGGGAAATCTTAAAGACTGCCATCTGTCTTGCTTCAAATGCACTTCAGGTAATGTTTCAGGGAGGGACAGACCAAAGGCCTTGGTGGCCTTTTATGATGAAGTAACAGCATCAGTGGATAAGCGAAGAGCAACTGACGTGATCTACCTGGACTTGTGCAAAGCTTTTGACACTGTCCTGCATGACATCCTGGTCGCTAAACTGGAAAAGCACATGTTTGATGGATGGACCACTGGCTGGATAAGGAACTGGGGGGGATGGTCGCACCCAGAGAGTCATGGTCAATGGCTCAATGTCAAAATGGAGACCTGCGACGGGTGGCATCCCTCAGGGATTGGTACTGGGACGAGTGCCGTTCAACATCTTTGTTGGCGACATGGACAGCGGGGTCGAGTGCACCCTCAGCAAGTTTGCAGAGGACACCAAGCTGTGCAGTGCCGTTGACATGCTAGAGGGAAGGGATGGCACCCAGAGGGACCTGGACAGGCTGGAGAGGTGGGTCCATGCCAACCTCATGAAGTTCAACAAGGCCAAGTGTAAGGTCCTGCACCTGGGTCAGGGCAATCCCAAGCACAAATACAGGTTGGGCAGAGAATGGCTGGAGAGCAGCCCTGAGGAGAAGGATTTGGGGGTGTCGGTTGATGAAAAACTCAACATGAGCCGACGATGTGTGCTCGCAGCCCAGAAGGCCAACAGCATCCTGGGCTGCATCAAGAGAAGCGTGGCCAGCAGGGCGAGGGAGGTGATCCTGCTCCTCTACTCTGCTCTTGTGAGACCCCACCCGGAGTGCTGCTTCCAGTTCTGGGGGTCCCAACACAAGAAGGACATGGAGCTGTTGGAGGGGGTCCAGAGGAGGGCCACAAAGATGATCAGAGGGCTGGAGCACCTCCCCTATGAAGGCAGGCTGAGAGAGTTGGGGTTGCTCTGCCTGGAGAAGAGAAGGGTCCTGAGGGACCTGATAGCAACCTTCCAGGACCTGAGGGGGCCTACAGTAGAGCTGGGGAGGGACTCTTTAGAAGGGCATGTAGCAACAGGACAAGGGGTAATGGCCACAAACTGGAAGAGAAGAGTTTAGGCTAGACATTAGGAAGAAATTCTTTAGTGTGAGGGTGGTGAGACACTGGCACAGGTTGCCCAGAGAGGCTGTGGATGCCCCCTGCCTGGCAGTGTTCAAGGCCAGGCTGGATGGGGCTCTGAGCAACCTGGTCTGGTGGGAGGTGTCCCTGCCCATGGCAGGGGGTTGGACCTAGATGGTCTTTAAGGTCCCTTTCAATCCAAACCATCCTGTGATTCTATGACTTGGCATAGACTGTCCTGCTAAGATTTCTATTTTCATTCAAAAACCAAAATATCCAGGGAGACAAAAACACCTGTATTCTCTTCTGATGTTCTTGAAATCTAAAGTTACAAACTTACTTTTAGTACCATGCAACTGAGGACAATTAGCTCTCCCCGGAATGAAAGTACATCTGACAAAATACTTTGTGAACGTGCTCCTTTCACAAGACAGAGAAACAGGCTTTCTGTAATGGCAAGAGTTTCAAAGACTCAGACATACTGATGCACCAAAGAAGGTTATTAGATTGCAGTTCCTACCACATTAGCCTAAGATTTTCTATTGTTTTTCTCATTATCCAGAGAAAAATGACAACATATCCATTAAGACATTTACCATTTATACAAAGGTATTGAACCACTGAGACAGCTTTCCAACACAAAGCCAATACAGATACAAGTATGTTATACTGTTAAGTAGTTGTGTCCATGTGGTCATGACAGTAATAGTCACTGCAGTACCACTGCTTTAGAAATCCCTTTGTTCTTGCTGTGGTTATTCTGTATCTCAAATCCAAATACTCATCTCAACTCCCCACACCTCTCAGTGCCTCTGCAGAATGAAACTGATATTTTCTCCCTGCGGTATTTTAAGGAACGAAGGAAATGAAGCAATGAGAAATCAGAACTGCATGCACATCTCCAACAGACATGCATCATGCATAGGGCAAAAAAACAACACTGAAAATGTATGAGGAGGAGATGGGAAGAAATCTGAAGTTGTACTGTACCACGCTTTATCACAGAAGTAATGGACTAACTTCTCAACTCCTTGCCAATGGCATAATGGGAAAGCAGAGACAAGAAAAAGACAAGGACAATGATGTCAGAGGACCAAGACAAAACATTAAGCAATTGCCATGACAGAACTGCAACTTTTCATCATTTCAATTGCATTTTGCACATCCCCCATTTGTTTTTAACCCATCTTCCAGAAACAAAGATAGCAATAGCATTTAAGTAATGCAGTACAAATCATGTTTATAGCAAGACCTGCATAGGATACCTTGCTCTTTGAACTTCCAATCTTTTAGCACATTTAATCTCTTGTCAAAGACCACTAGGAATAGAATCTAGAGTTTGTGTATGATTAGAAATGTAAACATCAAAAATATCAGCATCCATGCACATAGCGGATACCTAACCATGAACAACACTGTCATAAGATAAAACCTGCGGCATATTTTGACCATGTTGTCTGCATCCATCTTCCTTGCAACTCACTCATGAGCCTGAAGAGACTCAGAACTACTCTTCAGAAAGGAAGTACGACACAGGGAGGAACACAAACCCTGCCACACGTATTTTTTCTTGTCTGACATAACTTATCTCACTGCCACGGCACAGGATAAGCTGTCAATTCACAGACCTTCATTTGAAGATGCAGCTTTGCTGTAAGGCTGCACTGAAAAGCTGTCATTTTCTACCTCTGGAAAACATGAACATTCCACACCTTTTATCTGTAGCATTTGGCAATACTTTGGTGGGTTTATTTTGTGTTTTTGTTTTTTTAAACCCCTCTTTCTCTTCCAGCTAGCTGTACTACACCTGTGTTTCAACATCATAAAATAGCATTCTACAGTATGGAGTATGACATCAAACTACAATACAAAACAACTCTGATCTTATTTTTTGTTCCCCTCCTCGCTCTTCTCCAAACCATCATTCATCACTGGGTGGGGCAGTAAAATAATTAGCAGTATGGCATAGCATGGATTTCCCTGCATAGTCTGTACATGAATACAACCTTCTACAAGAAAAAACACTTCAAGAAAAATTACTGAAAATATACTACATGAAGGTAGGTATTTCATCCATGAATTCAGATATATGTGTAACCAAAGTATGACTGCACAAAACTATGCTTTGATAGCAAACTTAGCTGATTAAGTAGAAGAAACAGTTCCACTGTAGTCTCAGCTACAGCTACTCAACTTAGGAGAAGGGAATTTTTCCTCAGAAAAGACTTGTTCATACAACTGCATATTAATCTCTCACAGCACAAATAATACATATAAAGGACAGTAATATAGTCATGCCAGGACATTTTTAATAACTTAACACTCTTAACATGACTGTCATAGAACTTCCAATATAGTTTTCTTAAGCAAATTTGTCCTATTAACATCAGCACTTTATATACCAGTATATATCACAGACACATGTTGTAATGATAAGTGGCATACCCTTGTTGAAAAAAAGAGCATGACAAGGTGATTTATAATCAGCATGCAATACAGCAGCCTTATTGCTGGTGATAAAAGCTATATATCACCTGCTAGAATTACTTTCATTACCTTGATTTGTAATGCTGATATACAAAAGCTCTAAGTACTTCCCCACAAAGTGCATAGTAGACAGGTGTGAAAAACTGCACTGCTTGAGGTGAGCAGCAAAACTGTTTTCATGTGTGTTTTTACATGGAGAAGTACTTGGTTTAGGTGCCTGGAGAAACTGGTTTAGTATTCTTGTATAATAAACAGTTTCTAGTTGGTTCATTAAAAATGCGTACCCTAAATGCTGTGTTTCTAGAGCTGCATTGTTAAAGCTCCAGAATACAGATACATAAGTTTTGAATGGTACTGAAAAAAGTTTGTTATGTCCTCAAATTATATCTTACTGCCAAGAAAAAAAAGGAATATAAAGGAACATAACATGAGTCCTGAGTTCAACACATACAGGTCATAGGAACAAGTAAAACCATACAATTTCATTCTTTGAGAAGTCAACATACTATTGGGAAAACATTTATGAAATATAAAATGCTAAATTGTTTCCAAGGCTGTTGAAGAAATGAAGTATTACAAAAATAATTCTCATTATAAGTACAAAACACACACTCAGTTCCAAAGCATGGCCAAAAACTCCAGTGTCACAGGCGATTCTCAGGGAAAGTCAGGCAGCAGGCACGCCAACCTTGTAACTAGTGCTAACAGAACTTCACGTGGCAGTACTGTAACATAACATAGTAGGCGTATATCACCTGTCCTGTACAGCAGCCACAGAATTGCAGTATACAAACAACTAAATAGGACATGTTTACAAATTTACACCCCCAGTCTATACTGTTTGTGAGTCAGCTATCAACAATGCAGCAAAACCTTGCATCATTCACAAGCGCAGATTCTATTTTAGGTTTGGGATCCTCACCCTCACACAGAGTGGCTGAGGCTGGCTGGGCCCTCTGGGTCCACCTGGCCCACGCCCTGCTCCAGCAGGGACACCAGAGCAGGGTGCCCAGGGCCATGCCCAGGCATCTTCTGAAGGTCTCCAAGGAGGAGACCCCACAGCCTCTGGGCAGCCCGTGCCAGTGCTCTGCCACCCGTACAACATGGACGTGCTTCCTGGTGTTTGGACAGAACCTCCTGTGTTCCCGTTTGTGCATAATTTACACGAGTGCCTGAATTCCCATCATCTCCAGACAGAAAACACTGCCTAACAACACAGGTTCCTTTGTGTTCCCATCACTTTCTCTATGTTGTAGAAGAACTGTAAGGTTGCTTTCCTATTCTTAGTGGTGATACCCAGAACACCACTTGCCTCAAACCCCACCTTTAGCATTCCGTGCCAAAGACAGTGAAGTAAAACCACTGAACCATGGGAAAACCTAGTATGGGGATACAGAAGGATGCTAGTGATAATCCCAGCAAGTATTTATCTACAGAATTTAATGCACAAGATGTATACTTCAAAATAGCCAACCAGCCTTAGTACTGGAAGTTCTCCATGGAATTCTTTAATGAGACTCTGGCGGTTGGTACAGGACTCAAAACTGGTGAGGGCTCAGAACTAAGAGATTAGCAAAAGTTTTGTTTATGAAGTTGAGCAGTCAATGTGACACCAGAAGCACACATCTGGCAGCTCCAACACCACGATTCTATGATTGTCAAGTTCCAAAAATGTGGTGTAATACATGTTTTCCTCAGGTCTGAAACCAATCTTAGGGACTCCCGTTCTGTGCTGACAGGACCACAAACCGGACACGTTTGCCCTCTAAGCCAGAGACACAGCACGATGACCAGCTGTGGGGGTTCTGCGTTCATTACACACACACACACAGGCAAACAATGCATATCACTCCACTGCAAAGAGAAAAGCCTATGGAATAGGGAGTGCATTCCTGGTGAGTTGATTAAATGAATATTGTCACAGAAACGTCAAGAGAGTATTTGAAATACAATTTGAATCATCATACAAGATTTCTTTTTCTTGTAGTTGAATTAATTGTCAGGATCATTTCCATCTGAAATCATTTTAAGCTCAGTTTCCAAGTTGCAGCTTACTCTTCAGACCTCCACCGAGCCTGGAAATCTTGCTGTTTCCATAATTTTACTGCATTTCCTGTCCAAATACACTCTTGCACATTGCTAAGCAAACACTGTAATACTCAAATTACAGTATATTTTAAAAAATATAACTTTGCTTTATTAATTAGTTATATTTCTTTGAACAATTATGTTTTAATGCAATACAAAGCACAAAATAAGACTTACCATTTCTCTACATCTATGTAAGCATCATACATTTTTTATATCAGCAGTTGTCTTGTTTTGCAGATCCAAGCCAAGAGAACAAAAGCATCTTATACCAGCCCATACTTCAGCTAGCACAAAAGCAACATTAGCAAATCATGCAGGTTTTGCAGCAGCTGCTTCAATGTATTAGAAGTCTTTTTTTTTNNTACAACAAACACCACAACAGGAAAAAAAAAACTACTTTTGGGAAAGCCATTCTGATAAGCTAAAAAAAAAAAAAACCTTCTTGTGAGAGGCAATGACAACTACACTCACAAGTATTTTTATGTACATCCACAGTGTTTTTATGTTAATACATCCACATATGCACACATGCAGACTTTTGAACAAACAGACAAGTATATTGCAGCCATGGAAAACAAAGGGAAAATGCAGCAAGCAAGATTTGTGTTAAGACAAGACTGGAAACGAGGGACTACTCGGGTTTGCCTGAAGAACTGCTGAAGTAAATCAGCATTCCATAACTGTTATAAAGCTATAAGTTGTAGCTGCTTATACACTGGCTGAAGGAAGCATTTTGGTTAGCCACAGACTGTTGTGTATGCCTGTAAATCTGCCTGAGAGAGGAGGATACTACGAGATGAACAGTGCGTGCAAAGGGAAGCTTCTACTGGAACACGGTGAGGGAGATGAGTGAGAGGTACAGACTCACTCTGTCTGCGGTGCGGTGGAACAGTCCGAGGGATGCCCTGGAATGAGCCCTGCCAGGGAGAGAAGGAGGGAGCAGAATACCCACCCTGTGCAGAAAGAGAGAGGGGGAGAAGTATGATAAAAAAGAGAACAGGGAAAAACAAGACACCAAAAAGCCACACCATTCTTTTACCCCAGAAAGGCATCATTATATTTACATGTTTTTCTGCTTAGTTAAGGCAAATGCTAGATGCTACTGAAGCCCACAGGACATGACATTTTGATGCCCTAACACAGCCAGTATTCTTACAATACATTTCCATTTTTATTTGATATATATGCACACATTCCTGTTAAAGATTTTTTTTTTTTTAAAGGGAGAAATATACTAGCAGAACATTTCTTGTTAAAAACACATGCTAGAATTTTTTTATAGTTTCTAAAGTGTTATTTTGATTGTTTGTTTTTTTTACAATGCCTCACCAATTAGTATGTTGGTTAACAATACCAATCCACTGGAAAACCAAACACCTTTAGTTCACAGCAAAAGGACTGCATCTCAAAAAAAAAAAAATCCTAGCAAATTCCAGCGCTTTTGAGTTTGCTTCACTCATGTTTTAATAGAGTTATTAAATGTGAAAGAGCAGAAGTGATATTGAACTCCTTGCCTTGCACTTAGCTTTAGGAGCTTGAGCCTTCTACTACAGGATTAAAGAAGTGTGACTGTACACTGATGACATGCAAGGTGTGCCTGTCAGATGTCTCAGATGACCACAGAGGTTACCCAAGTAAAAGCGATGTTACATAGTTAATCTTTTTCTCCATACCCTTACCTTCAAAAGAAACCTACCCAAACTGGAACTGCCCTCTCAAATCACAAACTCCTGATGTCCCATTTCAGCAAGCCAGGTTTAAGTCTTTACACCTCCGGTGTTTACCAGTTGAAAACTTCTATTGCTGTAGGTTCTGGAATACTGTTTCTAAGAATAAGGAATGCCATTGCCTCTGACTACCAGTAACCAACCGATAGCCACAACTGGTTGCTGTTGCTATTTCTTCAGATAGGAATTTCCTATCTAAATGAACACCTCTATCAACTGTAACAGTAACATAGTATGGCTCCTCTAGCACGCATTTAAGTCAGTCTTAGAATTTGCTAGCTAAAACACTTTTAAATTAGAACAAAGTAAATAAAAGTTGAGGAGATTTCTTTATCCCTCAGAAGCTGAGACAGAACAATTACTTCAGAGAAATTACAAGAAAAAACGCAAATTTTTATCCGATTATCTCTCGACAGTGATACTGATTATCTAACATGTTCTTACATTCCTCTGTCAGTAGCCATTAGTGTTCACACATTTTTTAGACTGCTGCACAAAAGAACATTACTTGTTTCAGTCTGGCAGNGCAAAGAACACTACATTTTTCAGGTCATCTGCATTATGTTTGTTCACATTTCACCCTAAATTATTTAAGGCTGAGCGAACACCAGAAAATTCTTCCCATTTTCTAAGTATAGCCCAGTCTCCAGATAGTAAAAAGCCCAGGCACAGGTCTCATTTTGCAGATAACTGTTCAACTTGCTTATGTGTTGCTTTTTTCCCCCCTCCTCAGACTTCTTTGATATTTTAATGCATTAAATTAAGAAGGGTGGTGAAAATTTTGTATCCCCTTCCTTCCCCTCTCTAAGATGATATCAAGTACAAGCCAGCCGAGCTACATAGCAGTTATGATACTATTGTAAAAGCAAACAACTATGTACATGTTTTGATACGTTCCAAGTACTTTTTAGGCATCCATACTATCACTTTGAAGAACAGCCCTAAATGCAGCCTTTTCAGTAGTTCTTCATGGTGTTTGATTATTACTCATTGACTGGAGAAGTCAATGAAGAAAGGGCAAGTAACTCCTTTCACTGCTTGACCTGCTAGACCGCACTGCTCTCCAGACATGGCTCAGTTCCATTCTCACAAATACCAGAGAACATTTTATAATTTGACAAGCACAACAGGTTATTCCTCTGGCAGCAGTCTTCAGAGTTTACATAGCTCCATACAGGTAAGCATCAAATTAAAGCTGGATTTCTCCTTTATAAAAAATCATAAAAGCATGGCCTAATTGTACATCAAATAAAGTAATTAAAATTCAACATCAATGGAATCAAGACAGGAACAGGAAATAGTGCTGAAAATTTTTAGTATGGGTATTATAACTTATGTTGATTTTACAAATGATCAATTTAATACTGATCCTCTACATACATTACATTCAGAGATAGTTATCTGACAATAAGCCTGGCTCATAAAAAGATGACTTATGTTTTCATAGCATTTTACCAAACTACAGCAAATAAGTTTACAAAGCCTTTTCTTTGAAGAACGACTCACACTCATCCCCTCTATTGACCACGTGTATGCTGGGATTCCCAAAAAATACAAAGAATGGAAAAAAAACGTAAGGATGTCTCCTCAGATTATGGCACATATTTAAAGTACACAGAAAATGGTATTTTCTTCCTTATAAATACAGGGAAGAAACATTAATCACAATCCTTTTTGCTTGATTATTAGACAGTCCCTAAAACCCGTAACCAAGCAACAACAGAATTGAAAGATGAGAACGTTACTTACATAAGCTTTCATAATAAAATAAATCAAAAATGATCGGCTTCTTCTGAGTTCTGCAGCTGTGATGCAGGGCATTTCACTTGCACTTTAATGCTACACAGCAGTCACCACAGTTCCTCCCCTCAGCTATTATGTGCATCCAAGCACTGAAGTTTAATACCATTCCTCCCATTTCCCACATTCCGAAACTGTGGAACAGCAAAAGCATCTCAGGAGATAAGTGATTCAGAATGTTAAGTACCAGGCAAAACAGGACACTCTGGAAAAGCATGGAAATGTAAGACCAACTGAAATCAAGCAACCTACAAAGCAGAACGAAATGAGAATGGTTTTCATAGATTCAGATGAATCGTACCACTGTTGCTAAAACCTCTATAAAAGATTTTAACCCAAACTGCACTGGAAAACCTGTGTTTTTTTTGGTGCCCATTTTTATTGAAAAAATACAGCTACAAAGATATTACAGCCAGAGTTCTCCATTGCTATGAAGAGACCTTCACCTTAGAATAAGCCAACGCATGAACAAAAGCAAATGCTTCTGCAGAGCAGGACCAAAGAAATATTTCTAAGCTACTGCTGTGTAGTAAGCTTAGGCCAAAAGCCAAATATTGCAGCTCTTTTTCCAAGGATACTCCAATATCCAAGACTACTACTGCTTTAAAAATTGTTTCCTGCTGCAGAAACAAATACAGGAAAGATACACTTTTATTCGTGTCTGCAGCTTTTGAACACTACCAAGAAGATAATCTTTGCTGTCTCGCCTAGCATTGCCAGCTGCCCCGCATAAACTGAGAGCACCACATCATGAAGAAACCTACAATGACATACTTCAAGCATAAATGCAAATTACATGTTTCTGCAGCAGTTTCCTTTTACTAGCCCACCACGCAGAAAGATAGAGATCACAAGCTCTGACATACAAAGGTAATTTTGGATACATAAAACATGTGGCGGTTTTACATGGAACAAGCAAGAATTGCACGTGAAAGGTTGAAGGACTTCTCTGCATGTGCCTACCTGTTATGCAGCTTCATCATAACAAAGCAAGAAGCAGATGCACAACACAGCTACCTGTTCCAGCTAAGGTTCTGTGTTACCACCCAAGTACATGCATTAGTGGTCTTTTTCTAGTATATTATAACAGATCAGCAAGCAAACAGTAGAGAGGTGCTGGACAATGACAGAAAGCTACAGTGAGTGTGAAGACAAACACCCAGTGACTATGCACCTGGAGGTTTCAAGTAATAGTTGCAGAGTCAAAGCATACAGAAAATCTAAGGCTAAGGTGGAAGAAGATACTCAAAAAAGACAACAATACACAAAAGTTCTGCTAGAATTTGTAAATAAAGTTATGCAAACCCAACTGAAATAACTTGGTATTTGCCATCATTTAAAGTGACTGACAGGTCAGTGCTAAGAGAAAAAAAGTAGTTGAATATTCATCATACTTTGATTATTATTAACATGCTAAAGGATTCAAAAAGCTTATATGCCTCAAAACAGTTACATTTCCATTGCCAAAATTTCAATTCTAATTTGGTTTTAAAAAAACATGCCTTACATAAAACCTTTATAAATGCCATAAACATTAAGTACATTTTGTGATTCATAACATGTTTAAAAGCTATGGACCTGATTTCTTCCAGCCTGCACCATCAGCTCAAGACCATTATTTTAAAATTAACAAGAAAGTTTATAAAGCAAAAAAAAATAAGGTTTTTTTCTCCAAGTGAGAATACATTTTTCTCATCCATCTCCTGGTGTTTGCTTTCATTGTGCTCTTTCCTCAAGAAAATGCAGCCTTTTGTCTGTCCTTCCCATTGAAAGTGACATTACATTGAATTCCATATCAATTGGTCAAAAGTTTTTAATTCTGATTTACAGGT